>BLKR01009721.1:0-92503 GCA_011170035.1 Teleogryllus occipitalis
GAGAGAGAGAGAGAGAGAGAGAGAGAGAGAGAGAGAGAGAGAGATGGAAAAATTGAGAGGAAAGAGGGGGAAAAGATACATGTAAAAAGACGGGAAAGATAAGGAAAAAGTGAGGGAGAAAGATATAAGTAAAATGGAAGAGAGAGGAAAATAGAAAAATATAGAGAGGGAAGAGAGAAAAAAGAGAGGAAAAAGAAAGTTAAAAAGAGAAAAGGAAAAAAGGCGAAAAGACAGTACGGGGAAAGAGTGAGTAGGGTAAAAAAGAGAGGGATAAAGGAAGTGGAAAGAGATAGAAAGCGTAGAAGAGAGGAAAGAGAAGAAAAAGATAGATGGCAAAAGGGAGATGGAAAAGATAAGGAGAAAAAGAAAAAAAGACAAGGAGAAGGAAGAAGGTGGAAAAAGAGAGGAGGGAAAAGAGAAAGAAGAAGAAACAGAGAAGGGGAAAAAGAGGAAAGAGTAAATGAGGGAGAGGGGAGAAAATGACTGGGGGAAAGAGAGAGAGGGAAAGGATGAAAGCGGAAAGAGAGAGGAGGGGAACGAGAAAGAAGTGGGAAGTGCGAAAGAAGGGGGAAGTGAGAAAGAGGAAAATATAAAGGCAAAGAGTGAGATGGAAAAGGAAATGGAAAAGGAGAGAGAGTGCAAATAAAAGAGACAGGTCGGAATAAAAGAGGGAGGGATAAAGCGAGGACGTAAGAGAGATGGAAAAAGAGGGTGAGTGAATGAGGGAAAAAGAGAGTGAAGGATGAGCGAGCAGGACGTCTGCCGTGTTCTGCTAGTAGACTTATAAATTTGGCATAGGTGTAATATTAACGGTTAACTCTAAATTTTCGAAAATTAAAGAAATCTTATTTTTTTCGGCGTCTTCTCACAACTACAAAATGGAAGATAGAGATTTTTCCTTCAAATGAAATTTGTTGTCCATAAGTAGTTCTTTCATTATGGCCATGAACATTCTTTTGAAACTTTTAGCAATTTTATCGCAATATGGCGTGCAATATTTGCAATTTTAACAAATAACAAAAATGAGATATTCTCAAAAAAGGCTCCAAATTTTTCCTGAAATTTTTGGTAAGGGTAGTGCCAACGATACGATGGCATAAACGCCAAATTGCTCTATACTTTTATTTTTTTCAAAAATTACAAAAATGTGATTTTTTGACTTGTCTCTCACGTCTGTAATATTTACATTAGACGCGATTTATTAACATTAACCTATTTATTAGTATATGTGCTTTAAATTATGTCAAATGAGTTACTCGAAAATTAAAAAGCTTTCTGTTAAAATGAGCTCCAAATTCCGCATTTTCCGAAACGCTCATACGCCATTTTCTCACAATTCGCTCCGAATTTTTTCTTCAATTTTTCCCAACCCTTTACCGACAGAGAGTGGTAATGGTACTGTTTAATAAGACGGAAAGTTCATTTTGGGTTATTTTGTTTTGTTTTTCAAAATTTATTCAATTGTAATTAAAATTTTATTTTTAATATCTCTCACGCCGTTAATTTGCATATTTCACTGGATTTGTATATTTGTATACATTACATTATATTTGTATATTTGTATACAGTATTGTATTTACGAGTAGAAGTTCTTCAAATTACTTCAGTTGAAGTTTTTCGAAAACTCAATAGGTTCCTGTGAAACAGAGCTTCAAATTTCTGTAACGCTTAACGCCATTTTCTTAAAGACGGTTCCAATTTTTTCAATGAGAACTGCTTTTTAGGAAAGGGTTTTAGCCTTCTTCAATATTCTTAAAATAATATTTCGTTTCTACTATTTGGAAACCGAAAAGTTGAGAAAATTCCAAAAACCGTATTTTCGGCGGGGATAGATTTCAGCTGGTAAGATAGAGGGGCAAGACCATACAAGTACCAGTCCAAACAAAGGAAATTAGAATACTTTACTCCGAGAAAGTCTGTGCCATTCTGTAGCACTAGTTACTTTCTCTTATACATTCGTATATACGCAGTAATATACGTTGTTTAGAGAAAGTTTGGTATCACTGCGGAATTTTTTTTTCCAGATTTGAATAGAAATACATATACCATATACCCTGATACCGCAAAAGTGTTTGTTTTTTTTTTAAAAAAGCGTCCGTCCGTCTGTCTGTCCGTCCGCCTGTGAACACTACTAGCGCCTAAAACACACGTTCTATCTTTTCCAAATCGAAGAAACCCCTGTTCATTTTACTCTAGCTGAAGCTTTGAAATTTTGAAACACTTTTTTTTTTAAATTTGGGGGTACTTTACATGAAGTCCCTCGGACATTTTCAAAATTTTCTCAAAAACTGCTCAAAACTTTTTCTTTAAATTTCTTGTAAGAATAGAGTAAAATAAGTTACAAAGGCGGCATAGGTTCGATTTTCACGGTTACCTCTGAATTTTCGAAAATTGCGAAAATATTTTTCAGCATCTTCCTGTAACTATGCAATAGAAGATGGAGATTGTTACTTCAAATGAAATTTGTTGTCCATAAGTAGTTCTTTCATTAAGGTCATTTACATCTATCTATCTATATATTTAAAAAAATAAGGTATTCTGCCATGGCTTCGTTTAGAGCTTCTACTGAACCGATTGTAGTATTTTTTCCTTTACATGAAAGAATGTAATCCCTAGATGTGTTATCTGCTATTGTTTGTGTTGATTCACCAACATTTACGGTGTAAATTAATTAATTAAATCATTCTTTAATAGTACGCTTATCAATAGTCAATTGTTTTCTTCCAAAGGGTGGCTGTTTGAAAATTGATATATAAGAGTCTATAGATGTGCATCCCCACCGCTTCATGGTGGCGCTGCTTGATGTTTTTGTTTTGATTCTTGAGATTTGTTCACAATTCTTCAAGGTTTTGTTTCAGTGTAATAATTGCATTGTGAATATGACAATTTGCATATACATATTTGCTTTTGTAGTGTATTTTGTAGAGAACATTCGGACAGTGGGTTTTGTGCGGTTGTAGTGAAGTTGTTTACAGGTTATGTCGAATTCCGAATCGTTGCCCACGCGCCCCAAAAGACTCAAACGCACTACATTGACTGGGAGCAGCGAAAGAGAAAGTCAGCGTATGTGTTGTGATAGTGAGGTCATTTCGTTTTCTGTTGGGTTATTGTCTATGAAATGTCAGTTTTGTTCTACTTTGTACTTCCCATGTCAGAGAAATTCTGTAAACGAGTTTGCTTGTGTTGCTTACATGGGAAAATAAGTTTACCTTCGAGCAATATGCCAGAAGAAATCAAACAGTTGTTTATAGGAGATTATGACACATCAAAAAACTTTAGAAATAATATACGTCAGTATAATAGTGGTCATTCTTTTGTGTAATTTGGTGCCGATATTGAATTGCCACCTGGTCATGGGCCATACGTGTACAACATTTTGTGAACTCCACATCACAGAATATCTTTGTTATACCCTGAAGATTCAAACAATGCAACGTATTGTGAACATTAGTCTGGGCACAGTATTTTACATTTATCTTAGGTCACACCGTCATATTTTGACGGGTTCTCACTAGTATATTTAAAAAAAATAAGGTATTCTGCCATGCCTTCGTTTAGAGCTTCTACTCAACCAATTGTTGTATTTTTTATTTTAAATGAAATAATATGATCCCTTGATGTGTTATCAGATATTGTTTGTGTTCATTCTCCAACATTTACGGTGTAAATTAATTAATTAAATCATTCTTTAATAGTACGCTTATCAGTAGTCAATTGTTTTTTTTCAAACGGTGGCAGTTTCAAAATCGATATACTTGAGTCCATAGATGTGAGTCCACGCTGTTTGATGTTTTGTTTTGATTGTTGAGAGTTGTTTACAATTCATCAAGGTTTTGTTTTAGTGTAATAATTGCATTGTGGTGTTGACAGTTTGCATGTATTTGCTTCTGTGGTGTATTTTTTAGAGAACATTCGCACAGTGGGTTTTGCTCGATTGTACTTTACTGAAGTTGTTTACAGGTTATGTCGAATTCCGAATCGTTGTCCACGCGCCCCAAAAGACACAAACGTACATTAACTGGACGCAGGGAAAGAGAAAGTCAGCGTAGGTGTCGTGATAGTGAGGTCATTTCGTTTTCTATTGGGTCATTGTCTATGAAATGTCAGTTTTGTTCTGCTTTGTACTTTCCATGTGAGAGAAATACTGCAAACGATTTACTCTGTGTTGCTTAAATTGGAAAATAAATATGCCTTCGAGCAATATGCCAGAAGAAATCAAACAGTTGGTAATAGGAGATGATGACACATCAAAAAACTTAAGAAATAATATCCTTCAGTATAATAGTGCTATATCTTTTGTGCCGATATTGCATTGCCACCTGTCATGGGCCATACGTGTTCAAAATTTTGGGAACTCCTCATTACAGAATATTTTCGTTACACCCTCAAGATCCAAACAATGCAATATATTGTGAACATGAATCTGGGTAGAGTATTTTACATTTATCTCAGATCTCACCGTCAAATTTTGACGGGTTCTCACTATTTTATTTGAAAATTTTAACATTTTTCGCGCAAAAGTGCTTGCAATAATTGGAATTTTAAAAAAATACAAAAACACGATTTTTTTTAAAAAAATCCGCTCCAAATGGTTGTTTTTTAACTTTATGGTAAGGGTAATGCCAAATGTATCTTAGTCGATAACATACAGGTCATATACTTTTATTCTTTTGTTTTTCAAAAATTACAAAAATGTAATTTCTTTGACTTGTCTGTCACGTCGGGAATATTTACATTAGAGACAATTTCTTCACATTATTGAATTTATTAGTAAATGTGCTTTAAATAATGCAATTCAAAATTGTGTGTAAATTGAGCTCAAAATTCCGCATTTTTATAAACGCTCAAACGCCATTTCCTGAAAAATGGCTCAGAATTTTTTCTTCAAATTTTCCCAATGGTTAGTGCTATTCGCACCGTTTATTATAACGTAATGACCTTTTTAATGTATTCTTTTGTTTTTTCAAAAACATATACAAATGTAATTTGTTTGTAATAGCTCTCACGCCTTTCATATGCACATTTTTCAATTGATTTGTATACATTATTGCATTTATGAATGGAAATGCTTCAAATGACTTTAAATTAAGTTTTTCGAAAAGTCAATAGATGCCTGTGAAAAGGAGCTTTAAATTTCGTATTTACAGTAACGCTTAATCGCCATTTTCCTAAAAACAGCTTCAATTTTTTAAATGAAAATTTCTGTTTAGGAGGAGGTTTTACTATTCTTTAATATTATTGAAGTAATACTTCGGTTGTACCATTAGGAAAGCAAAAACTTGAGAAAATGTCATAAAAATGTACTTTTGGCAAAGATAGTAGGCAGCTGGTCAGAGAATTGAGCAATTCCTTTAAAATCTAGACAACACCAAGGAAATAAGAAAAAATTGATGCGAGAAAGTTTGTGTATTGCATAGCACCTCTAGTTATTTTTAATACATAAGTTTTGGGCATACAACCTCTTGTTTCTTTTTTTCCTAGGGCTTTTATCCGGCCAACAGCCGGTTACCCTTTACGTCCCGATAGGATGCATATTCGACCATACACTAGACACCAACACACTTGCGGGCTCCTCTGATCTGGGGTCAGCAGAACGCGAGGCCCTCCGCGACAATACATACAAAGTCAAGGGACAAACAAACATGCCCAAGGCGGGACTCGAACCCGCCACCCTTCGGACCGAAGCGCTGAGTCGGTACTCGCTCTTAGCCACCTCGGCCATCCAGGCCGGCTTGTTTCTTATTACTAGCTAATTTAACGAATTTCATACTTACATTCCAAACGTATACATCTAAACAATTTACATACAATACACAATTTTACTATACATGATTCAATCTTAAACCTAGATACTCTCTATAAAATCTAAAATCATTCTAAAATTATCTTTACATTGGAAAGAAAATTTACAAATTTTAATAGACTTAATTATAGTTAATATTTATTTTCATAGAGGTTTTAATACATCTTTCGGATATCGAGAGCACATTCTATTGAGATTTTATACGTCAAGGAGAAGATGGAAGATGTGTAAAACATTGGTGTTCTGTTTGCAATACACCCTTTGAATTTGTTCTACCAGGCGGATGTGGTGATGAGATATACAATAATTTTGTTTAAACCCGACCAGCTCATTTGATAATGTCCTTATTTCTATGAGGTATTTAGTACAGATTTTTGTAATAGTTTTTAAAATATTTTGGATAAAGAAGATTATAAACCGATTGATTTATAGCTTGTTACTTCCTTCGTATTTTTGTCTGGTTTATTGATTGGAAGGAAATGGCCTGTTTCCATGATATTGCAAGTGTTGAGTTATACTCTGCTCCCAGAACTGCAATCGAGCTTCCTGGTAGTTTTTTCAAGAATCAGTTTGTTATTTGGTCATGGCCTGGAGCCGTCCTAATTTTGACGTTATTTACAATTGTGGTTATTTCGCATGAGCTAATAAATTTAATTGGGGTGGGGACTCCGTAATACCTGTCTCACATCTTCAATTTCTTCATTTCCCTTAACATCGATTGTTTGGTTGGGGGAAAAGTATTTTCAAAATTTTCGGCGAAGCAATCAGCCTTGTGTTGTTTCGCATGTACACCCATAGAAACATATTTTGCATCGAAAATGCCTTGACAGGAAAGGTTAATAGTGATGGGTATCCCTGCCTGCCGCCAGCGCTATCTAACGACGTTTTTCAAACTAGATCTAGTTTTCTCTAGATCAAACAATGAAAAATAAAATTATTTGATTGGAGGCCGCGTAAAATATTTCAACGTCCATTGGGAGGTAAATAGTACTAGTATAGAGGTAAAAGACTTCCGTGATTCCTGCCCATAAAAATAAATTGACAGTTTTTGTATACGTAATGTAGCTTTAAATTTTCATTAATATATAAACGTGATGTTGTAAGAGAATAGCTAGGACAGCGAATGAATGGCTCAGTGTAAAAGTGTTGTTTCTGAAATTCAGGTGTGTCGGGTTAGATTCAGAGTCTGAGTATATATTTTTAACCATTCTACATTACCACAAAATCCTCTAAATTACATTCTACATTTGTCTTGATAATGGTATGCATAAAGCAGCCGAGATTTGCGTTCGGGCACAAGGCAAATATTTAAATTTTGAAGAAAATATATAATTGTCGATTATGCAATTAATTAATTAATTCTGATGATTACGTAATTTCCATTTGGTAAAACGATATCTATCAAAATTTAATGTAAAATATGACCGTTTCTAGTTGTTATACGACCATGTTAGCGTTGTCTTTCTGCTTGCTACAATTTTATAGTTCAGAAGTCAGTTGAATAAACCCATATCTTTTGTTGAGACATATTATTGATTTTCTCTCTAAGTCTCAACCTTCAGCTGTCCTTGGCAGATTTGACTTCAGGTGAGAATGAAATAAGGCTCCAGCCTTTCTACATGATAAGGAATGAAACGCAAACTGAACAAACTGAGCAAACTGAACTTCATTCGCCCTATTCAATTTTTCGACATGGCTCACGAAGCCACACAAGAAACGAGTTATAGCATTAGTGGAAGAGAGACAACTCTTTGTGTCAGAGGCGGCGTTTTTGGTTTCCTTAAGTCTTGTATTCCCTATATTTCCTACAATAAAATAACAAAACATATAATTTAGGAAAATAAAAAATAAAAATGTTTCATAGAAAGATTTTTTGGGGGTTACAATGAATCCATTTAATAATTTAATTACGCAAAGGAGAGAGTACTGTAATACAGTTAATTTGACAAAACAATCACGAATAAGCAATGTCTTTCACCGGATTAGATCCTGTTGCCTAAGGTTCCAGAAGAAATCATTCTTCTACTGAGCCAAATGAATACTGTTAAGTTATAATTGCTCGGATTAATTATTGTGCCAAATTTCTGTCAATGTTTGAAATTCTCACAAAATATTTAGACATTTACAAATAATATTGATATCTTGCGAGTCTTCTATAAAACGTAAATAAATAACAGGGAAGAAGATTTAGAGATTTCAGTTCAACATTATGAATATATTGTTGCCCCACAAACGACGATTGAACCTATCCAAATTAATTCATAGAAGACAGGTCGTCTTGGAAATGAATTCATAGTACTATTCGAGTTGCTAGAATTCTTTCTGGTTAAGTGGTTCCCTTCCCGAGGTATCTTCTCTTATGTAGTCTTCCCGTTGATGGTCCACATCTTTTTATTTTGCGAGCGCATTAGTTAATTTTGGCGCACTACGATATAAAAGTTACTTAAGTCATGTAAAAGTATAATAACCCAATATATGGAAATTACTTTTCCTCGCGATTCACCCGTCCCCGCGGGCGGTGTTCTTATCGCATTCTGAACACTTTTGCCTCTAAAATCTGTCGACTGAATTTAGTGAGAGGCTAGAAATTTCTTAGTAACATATTTACTCATCATATAGTTCTTCCAAGGTTTCTTCAAATCTGGTGTGTGGAGTGTGATTTCGTTGAAGAGTAAACGACATGCAGGAGCCGTTGTAACACTCCCGAGCGCTTTCTTCGTGAAACGAACCCGACAACACAAACAAAATGTAAGTATTTTTGTATATTCTTAAATTTTTGAATATATTTTTTCACTCACATTTCTACTTTTATTTCTTCAAATGAATTATATATATATATTTATTTATTATTATTATTATTATTATTATTATTATTATTATTATTATTATTTTAATTAAGATATCTAACGTTGCTTGCATATGTGGTGGCGTTACCTGTGATAGGTCACCGAATTGTGTGCGGAAAGCGTAAGTTAACGCAGAGTTACATGTGATTTATCCAACAACCGTAACTATGAGGATAAAGACTAAAATTCTTGCTGTCGTTCTGGCAAGATTTATATTCATAAATGTTAAATGCTCTACAACAATGTATTTTCTCTGTTTATTTTTAAATAAAAACAATTATTATTTTATTTTGTTTTGATGCTCTTTAGAATAAGAAAAATCTTTAAAAAACGAAAGAAACAACACTGAATCCTCGGGAGAGAGTTCTAAGGAAACGTTAAATATATCTCGAAATATTACGCGATTGCTCGCATATTAAAAAATATCTACGCCAGGACGTGTCACATTAAAACGCGTCTTGTCAGATTGTTTTCTTTCGCAGAACTCATTAGAATGGCAAACGAATGCAGGCATTGCCAGAGCGTTATCTCCAGGCGCATTTAATGTCAATGCTACTGAAACAAGCGCAGAATTGTTCTAACATTGAGAGTATCGGCGGGTTAATTGGTATCAGCTAACATTTAATTTTTACGTATGTTGATTGTTTAACGTTAGTTCAGGAAGTTTTTATGTTTAGTTTTTGAATAAAAACAATTATAATCTTTTGGTGTTGTTGATCTTGCTCATGCGAGGTGAAATGTTTTAGAAATCTCCAAACATCTGGGCGGTCCAAACATCGCCGCACGAGGTTAATTCTTATGGGGAAAATGCGCAAGGGGTGCAGGGTACAATAATAGCATGGAGATAATAATAGATATTAATCTATTATTATCTCCACACTGCAATATGCATATTTTTGATTTCATATATAAGCGATCGATTTTGTCATTTCTTTAGAATTCAAATATTCGCCTAATTCTCGAAAGCGAATTTTGGCTGCTTCATGCATAACATTGACAAGACAAATGTAGGATGTTGTAATTTAGTGGATTTAATGGCCATGTAGAATGAATAAAAATATCTGCACGGACAGGTAATCGAATCTGCCACTCTTCCCCTTCTGGGACAACACTTTGACATTGAGCTATCCATTCTCTACTCTGTCACTCTTCTTATAACAAGACATTTTATATAAACGAAACAGGAAAGCAACATAACATATGCAACTAGCGGCGCTATCAAGCACATACTTCCTCGCATTGCTTCTAAATGATTCGCAATATTATACTACTTCATAAACCAGCAAAAGCGTTTTCAATCCGCAAATTTTTTTCCGCTCCGAGACCCGAACTCAGATGCAACTTACCGGCATTCATACCACTACGCTACATAAACGCCGTATGGAACAAGCTAGGGCAGAGGCATAAAAAGGTAAGTGCCCGATTCATGTTAAAAAACAAACTCAACAATCAAAATATCCGTTAGAAAATACCAAGGCCTCCAGTCCGTTCAGCTGTCAGGGAATATCTGTTTTGGAGAAAATCACAGTTCAGGCGCTAGTTGTCCACAGGCGAACTGACAGCAGTTAGATTGAGACATTGATTGACAGTGATTCCGGGCGCGCTAACTCCTAAAGTCATTTTACCCGTAAGTATATAGTATGTTTTTACTCGGGAGATAGATATGATGTCCCCTCACAGATGGCTAAATCCGGCGCCGACCTACAGTCCGCTAGAGATATTTTCGCTAACCATGTACCTCCCATCAGAAGGAGTATTCCTCTAGCCGGGACAAGCTCTAAGCTCCCAACCAGTCTTCGGGTGTGTGTGCTTGGGTCGTGCATATAAGTGTGTGTAAGTAAAGGGTCGGGACAGGAAGACAGAGTAGGACAAGGAATGGGAAGAAAATATCACGCGCGGTCCGTTTGGTAGGGTACGGCATTCGCGTGAAATTAATCACAGAAACCACGGAAAACTACCGATCAAAGTAACCGGCCGCTAGGATTCTTTACCATACAGGCACAGAACTAGACCTAGCTATTTGCCTCATGTTGAAAATGCTGCCATCGTCAAGACTCGAACCGTCTAAGACCCACCGGTCAGTGGCACTACAGTGACGTTAGTGAAGACGTGAACCACCGTTCCCGGGCAGCTGTTGAGGATATAGAGTTCGTTCCATAAGTAGTGTATATGTTGTACTTTAATTTCATGTTGATGTATTCATTTTACTTAAATCGGTTCATTCGGATGGACAGGAAGACTACAATTGATTTGATGTTTTACAAATCTAAGAAGAAAGGTGAAAATTTGTTCGAAAGTTAAAAATTTGTAAATCACATACATACACTTTCAGTTTATTTATCTTAATTAATTGTATTTGTGATTATAATCGCTTCAAAAAGTTTTCAATAGTTTCTGGAATTCTCAATAATTTCCTGCAACAACAGAGAGTTGTGACAAACAATAACCCCCGAGTCAAGCTCGAACCAGCCCACCTTCCCTCCCTAAGAGATGATTTCGTATCCGCAAATTAACCACCTCGGTCACCCGGAAGGGACACGGGATATGCACTTAATATAATGAGAATAAGGTGGTTTCTGTTATAGCATTAGGCAGCCAAAAAATGAGAAATTGTGAAATAATGCCCTTTGGGCGGGAAAAGAAGGAAGGTGGGAAAGGAATAAGGCATAACCCAAAAACTAGTCGAGACTAAAGAGTTTAGAAAGCTAACAAGTGCGAGAAAGTCTGTGCCATTCTACGGCACCGATAGTTTTCACTAAATTTAGCAACAGGATTTATTCATTTTTTCGTTACCTGACTCCGGCAAAAACAGTTTTCTGCCGAAACTTCGCCGTTTTCCAGCGCATGATTATATATCTTTCTCTTTTTACGAAGAAAGTAAAGCGAAGTATGGCGAGAAGATAAAAAGAATGTTTAAAAGTTGCAAATTGGTACACGCCTTACCCAACTCGGCCATTACGGTGAAATTCGGGCTGTATACTTCTATACTAGTCAAGGGAAAATTGTATCAGCTCTAGCATTAGGAAGAAGGTAAATTGATAAAATGTGAAAAGAAATATTTTGGCGTCAAAAGAAGGCAGCCGTGAAGAGATTAAGGCATACCCGGAAAGCTAGACCAGGCTAAAGAGATTAAAAACTAACTACTGCGAATAAGTCAGTGCCATTCCATAGCACCATTAATTTTGATTTATTTAATTACCACTCGCTATTACATACGAGGAGACACTTTAATAAAAGTATTTGGTACGGGTTTTAAGAAAATAATATTTTTAGAAATCGAAATCATTTCACATACGAATAAAGTGAAATCAGTTCATTTTTTTTAAAAAAGTGTACACGATCAAAATGTTTTTGATGCTTCATGTGAAGTGTCTTAAAATTCAAAATATCCATTTGGAAATTCCAAAGTCACGAGTTTATTTATATCCTTTGGGAAATATCAATTTTGAAGAAAATCGGTTGAATGGTTTAGGCGTTAGCGTTGACCACAGACGGAGAAACGGATGTTTTGTCGTCAATCAATTTTTCGGTATTAGGAACCAACAAAATATGGATTCTGGCCACACCACATTTTAAAGGATTTTTTTGATAAATTTAGCATTGGGTTTTATTCTCTTTTTCGTTATCAGAGCATAGCAACACAGTTTCTCTTCTCGCTGTTTTCTGGCGCACGATTACATAACTTCCTCGTCTTTTGAAGTTCTTCGTAAGACGAGAAAGTGAAAATTAATGAAACTTTTGTTTCATGGGCAGGAATCAAGTAATTCTTTTACTTCTATGTACTACAATTTAGCTCTCAATGGAAAGTATGGTAATTAACGAAACGAGTGTATAAAGAAGGGGATAATTGCAGGAATGGTATGTTCAAAAAATGAGCGACGATAGGAGCGAGTTTTCTTGTATACCATGAGAGCAATTATACCCTTTTATACACATGTTACGTTCAATATTTTTTGTTTTCATTTACGAATAATTCAAATTTTTAGAAATTCACGCGCATCTTTTCCACCCGCGGCATGCATTTTATGACGTAGTGTTGCTTCCGAAATATATCTATTTTAATGGGCCTTACATTGTTTTTGTTTCCACGAAATATTTGCAAATGGAAGGTACTGAACGGTACACAAAAGGTACAGAGAGAGAGAGGTACATGACAGAGAATACCACTTGAATAAATATTGGGAAAAAAACAAGCCACTTCTGACACAGTTTTGCTATAGCATAATTTTTAGAACTGGTAAACACAACTGACGTTTACATTTTTTACATACGTATTCCTAAGACAAAATGTTTTACATGTAAATGTTTATATATTAAGTGTTTTACATGCAAAACATTTAATATATTCACGTTTATTTTTTGATGTTGTTTCATAAGTCAGCTAGCTTAACGTTTATTTGTGCCTTTTTGTTCATGTTCCATGACCAACTGCAAATACCTTCGCTACATCTGTGGATTTTAATTCCACGCGTGCTATTAATATAGACATATTCAACGATTTTCGGGAAATTAATGAGCATATTTAGTTAACTAAACGAAAAAAATATTTTATACGCTCTCCAATTAAATAAATTTAATTTTCATAGTTCGGTCTAGAGAATGCAATTTTGGAAAATATAGTTAGATAGTGCTATCGGGAGCCATGAATGTCCATCGCCATTAACCTCTCGGACTAAGGTATTTTCGACGCGAAATCTGTTTCCATGAGTGTAAATAATTTCTTATTTGGGACGTAAGAGGAAGGATATTTGTTTCGTACCCTGTTATACTTTTATTGTTGTCCATCGCCATTTTGATTTAGGATGTATTCGGAGTAAATAATTTTGAAAGTTAGAATATCTAAAATTACCTAATTTGATTTTAATTATTTTCGTTAGTTTGTTTATTTTTCTTTTGTAATTAGCTTTTCTAGTTATTTGCCATTCCCTTCGCAGCTTTCGTATTTATTGTATCAGATTCAATAGCTGTTTAGGCAAATTGCTACACGGTCTGTAAGCTCGAGGAGATGATATATTTTCATCTAAGTTTTTTTTTTACCTAAATTGTATTGTTTATTCTGGTTGCATGTGTTTCAAATTGGGTATCATTTTTAATTGAATTTGCAAATTCAAGGTTTCGAAAAGTTAGACAGCAAAACTTATTCCAGTTTATGTTTTTGTTTATTGGTTTATTTATGTTGTCTTTTATTAAAATTTTTCCTTCGAAGGAGCAAATAAATGAATTATGATCCTAATCTGTATCCGGAAATATTCGTTTGATAAAATGGGAAGTTGATTCCTTGAGAGATTATTGTAGATAAGATATCTGGGGTAATTCTATTCTTGCAAGGTAGAGAGCTGGTTCACTGTGTGGTTAGATAACTAAAATGTTGCTGGTTATATTGTTGGTCCAATTGCAATACCAAGCTGTAAATTATAATTTTCAGAAGGCCATACTAAAAAGGTAACTAGGGGTGCTTACAGAATGGATCAGACGTTCTCGTAGCACATTTTTCTAATTCCTTTGGTGTACTGTAAGGTCTTGCACCATTCTCTGGCCAGCCATATGTCGTCACCCAATGAACATTTTTTTGAGATATTCTCAACTTTTTGCTGTCCTAATAGTACAACTGAAATATACCTTCAAGAATATTAAAGAAGAGTAAAACCTCCTAATTAGAAATTTCCGTTGAAACATTTGAAACCGGTTTTTACAAAAATGGTGATTAAGAATTACTGTAAATGCGAAATTTGAAGCTTTTTTCACAGGAATCTATTGAGTTTTCAAAAAACCTTTATTTGAAGTCATTTGAAGCACTTCCACTCACAAATGCAATAATGTATCGATGAAAATGTGCATATTTACGGCGTGAGACACATTTTAAGAAAATACATCAGTGTAATTTTTGAAAAAAAATAATACACCAAAATTAGTTTTACGTCATATTAAACAGTTCAATTAGCACTATGCATTGAAAAAAGTTTGAAAAAATGGAGCTATTTTTGAGAAAATAGCGTTTGAGCGTTTCTGCGGAAATTTGAGTTCATTTCCACCGAAAACTAAGTTTTCGAGAATCTTTATATGACATTATTTAAAGCAAATGTACTCATAAATATAATAATGTGAAGAAATCGCCTCTAAAGTACATATTACCGACGTGGGAGACAAGTCAAAAAATTACAATTTTTTGTAATTTTAGAAAAAACTGAAGAATAGACAATATGTTTTTGTCATCATATGGAATTTGTTTAGCACTACCGCTATCAAAAATTTAAACAAAAAATGTGGATCCGTTTTTGAGAAAACATTGTTTTTGTAATTTTTAAAAATTGCAAATATTTCACGCACCATTGCACGAAATATACAAAAATTTCCAAAACATCTACATGATCTTCGTGAAAGAACTGCTTATGGACAACAAATTTCATTTAAAGGAAAAATTTTTGTCTAATTTTGTAGTTGTAGGAAGATGCAGAAAAAATTCAAACTTTTGCAATTTTCGGAAATTCAGAGTTAACCGTGAAAGGCGGACCTATACCACATTTGTGTGTGTATTTTACTCTATTCTTACATGAAATTTACAGAAGAAAATTGAAGGTTTTTTTTGAGAAAATTTTGAAAATGTCCGGGGGACTTCATATAAAGTATCCCCAAATTTTAGAGAATGGTTTTCAAAATTTCAAAGCTTCAAATAGAGTCGGATGGACAGAGGTTTCTTGAATTTTGAAAAAATCGTACGTGTGGTTTAGGCGCTAGTAATGTTCACAGACGAACAGACAGACAAATGAACAGGCATTTTGAAAAAAACTACATTTTCGGTATCATGGGACCCCAAAACGTGTATTTCCGTTGAAATATTGAAATCTATTTTCCGCAGCATTGCATAACTTTCTCTACACTACGTATATTACTCCGTATATATGTAAGTATACGACAACAAATTTCATTTGAGGAAAAGATCTTTATCTTCAATTGTGAAGTTAGAGAAATTCGTCGAAAGAATCCAAACTTTGTCAATTTTCGAAAAGTCATTGATAAACGCGAAAATCGGATCTATGCCACCTTTATAAGTGTATTTTACTCTATTCTAACAATAAATTTAAAGAAAAAAGTTAGAGCTGTTTTTGAGAAAATTTTGAAAATGTCCGTGGGGCTTCATGTAAAGTAGTACCTCCAAATTTTAAAAGATGGGTTTCAAAACTTCAATGCTTCAACTAGAGCCGGATCGACTGGGTATTCTTCAATTTGTAAATGATTGTACGGATGGATTAAGTCACTATTAGCGTTCACAGACTGTTGGACGGACAAACAGATGGACAGACAGACGGACAAACAGATGGACAGGAGGACGGACAGACGGACGGACGGACAGACGGATAGAAATGGACGGACGGACATTTTGAAAAAAAACAGGTTTTCTGTATGAGGGGACCCCAAAACATGTATTTTCGTTGAAATCTCGAAATTGATTTTCCGCAGCGTAACATAACTTTCTCTATACTACGTATATTACTCCGTATATACGTATGTATACAAGAAAGTAAAAGGAAGACGTTACGTGGAAAAGTTGACACATTGTTTAATTACGTTTTCACCTTTGTTGACTATTTAGAAAACACTTTATTTTGGTTCCTCATTACTGGTAAAAAGTCATTCTCCACTTTGGATAGGTTGTATAATACATTGTATACGTATCAAAACTACAATACCATGCATAATAGCCGTTGTGAAAATTTTAATGAAGCTTCTGCCTCCTACAACATGAACTCTCAGCATTCTATATCGCAAAACATGAATTTTAAACATCATCCAAATTCTTCCCACCTATCAACTTCCACTGATTTGCCACAAGATCCTCTCATACAGAATGGTAATTGTAAAAATTATAAAGAAGCTGTTTCTACACTAGGGATGAACATGAACTCTCGACTCTCTACATCGCAATATTTGGATTTTCATGATATTCCAAATTCATCCGACATGTCAGCTTCCAATGTGTTGCCTCAAATACTCTTATCGTGAAAGAGGTACCAAACAGCGATAAATCTCTGCGAGTGTCTAGAGACTTCTCTAATAATATCACCTCGCATCAACATTAATTTTAAGCATCAAATCCGGCAATATGAATGAAGGCTTCATAACCCACGTACTCAGTGCTTATGCATTCTCGTTACGAAATTTTCAGTGAAATTTTTGAAACTGACAATGAACCTCAAGAATCGCCTGAATTCAAAATACCGCCGATTACTGTAATTGGAAAGAGCCATCAATTATTAATTCAAGGCGTCTCCAAAATTGTGCTTAATGAATTCTCTATTAAATCTTGTAATAATGAAATCAAAATCTTCTATTCTACAACTATCGAAGACTTCAGAAATTACCGTAAATTCTGTGGAACAAACAATATACCATTTTACTCCTACCAAATACTTCTACTAAGTACTTTCCAGGGATGCTAAAAAACATCCCTACATCATCTCGGAAGTATATATTTTCAATGAACAGACACAATTGAAATTTCCTGCACTAAGTGTTAGAAGACTCAATGAAAAATTCTTGAAACATGTGCTTTAGATCTTCTTGAATCTTCTTGAATCTTCTTGAAACATGTGCTTTAGATCTTCAAAATTTTAAAAGTTTTGTAGCATCACGTTGGCTGCCATGCTTGGGAGGTAGGTGCGGAAGGCTCACATACCTGAGAGAAGATAGTTTAGGCGTCACGGCGTTGGTGTGCAGATATTGTTAGACCAGGTGGACGCCGGCGTTGCTTGAACTGTCATGTGGTGGTATGCAAACCTCCCTACCATGCTCAACGGTGGTCACGTGAGAGTGAGCTGGCTAGTATAAATTGAGCCGACTCGCTCTCGCTGGCGAGTTTTGTTCTTAAAAGCCTCGCGCTTTGCACAAAATTCACGCCCAGCGTATCCGCACCAGCAAAATTCACGGAGCGTATTCACGTGCGTTGGGATTGTTGGGCGCGGTAGGGTTGTGCATTCGAGGCGGGACCTCTCTAGTAAGTGTGGTGTATCCGCAGTATTATACGATCGCAGCTAGCAGTCGGAAAGTGTGTACGGAACAGTTTCATTCAATTATTTGTACATTTTGGTAAATAAAACTTGTACATACTTGGTAATGTATGTGTGCTTACATCCACGAAGCTACAATATATTACATTTAAAAACTTTATTTCATTGTATAATTACTGTGCAACCAACACTAAACGCGTTTTTCCTCTCCTATGTAAGAACTGTCAAATATTTGGTCACTCACCGCCAACTGCAAATTATCCCCGAGATGTGTAAAAAAATCACAAGTACTCTTTTTGCAAGGAATCATCAAATACTCCTCCAATTTGTATTAATTGCAATCAAAATCATACTTCTAATTATAAAGGATGTCCTTACCTTAAACAAGTTCTTAACTACAAAATTTCTAAATTTAATAACACTTTAACTACCTCCAAGCCACTGCATAATCCTATTAACAACAAAGAACGTACTTAATTATATACTTATAATAATTTGAGCTTCCCATTCTTCTATCACCTCCTTATCCGTGGATAAACTCCTCTCATTTAACTGTACACAACCTTCACAATATTGACAATACTACTAACTCTTCTTCTCTAGATATCATCCAATTAATTACTACAATAGTTTGTCAAGTTATGTCCACTCTTATTCCGCAAATTCAAAAATTATTAAATCTCTTATTCACTATCAAAATGTCTAACAACACAAATCAGCTCACTATATTTAATTGAAATTCCAATGGCATTAAAATGCAACTTCAAATATTTGAAGACTTGCTCCATTTTCACAATATACACATTGCTGGCGAGACAGAAACTCATCTTATTCCTAATAAAAAAACTTCTTGCACAACTACAAAATATATAGGTAGGTCACATGTGATAGCATAGCATCTGGTGGTGTTGCTACTATAATATCTCATAAATTGAAACGTACTTCAATACACACTTCTGTTTCACCCTCACTTCAATATATACCCTAACAATTATATATACTACATTAATCAAAAACAATATCATATAATATTTGCTTATAAACCTCCCAAATATATATTTCCACCTCTAATTTTCCAAAACATTTTAACAATTATAAAACAAAATTTTACTAATAGACAACTTAAATTGCAAAAACCGAATTTCGGGGTCTAACAGGAGGTGTAACCCTAATGGTTATAAATTACGCTCTTTTCTCACCTCTCACGAATTTCAAATTCTCACCCACAATGAACCCACATAATTACAATTCTTATAATGAAAATATCATTCCTGATATTTTAGGCATAATGATTATACGAAGTTTGCATTGGCCTGTCACTCAAACTGAACTTCATGAACTTGATTCTGATCACTGCCTAGTTATAATAAATATTAATTTCTCTTTTAATATTAATAACTCCAATTCTTATTCATTACTTCAAAAAATTAATTGGAACAAACTTACAGTACTCTTTGAAGATAATATTACATGACCAAATAATTTTATTCATTAATTAAATATATTTATAATTATAAAATATCTTAACATTTTACGAACATTCAACGAAACAAAGTGTGGTGTCGATACCATGGACAAAATGGTGCGAACATACGGCACCAGAATAATGTCTAGGCGTAGGACTTCAATTAATTTTTATAATATGTTGGACATTAGGGTGTTAAATGTCTTCATTATATACTAAGAACTCCATCCTGAATATAAAATGAAGAGCTTTTCCAAGCGACTTCATTTTAAAATAAAATTAGGAGAAGCATTGTGCAAGTCACGGCCAGAAAAGTTACCAGTGAATTTTACAAAATGGCCAGACCAGGTGAAAATTAAAATGTGAAGGGAAAAAAAGCCAATGTTACATATATCCGAGCAAAAATAGAAAGACAACACCTCGATACATTAAGTGCAAAAACATGACTGTAATGAGAATTTTTTTACTATTTGCAAATATTGTAGAGATGAATAGATTTGTTAATCTCTTTTTCATTGTGTCATAAATTTTTAAGTATTTTTGTCATTAGTAATATCACAGCACTTCGAGTGATATTTATTGTGACTATTTCACGAATTAAGACCTTACATTATTCGAATGGATAATTAAAATCACAAGAATTACAAAAAAGATAAATGTCACTCAAAATTGCTATTTATGTGAAACTTCATTCATTCTTATCACTGCCTCCTGGAATAACTTATAATCAAGTAAAATATACAGAAAATTTTTAATGCAGAAAATGACCTCCAATATGTTTCGATTTTGTGGTAATAAAACTTTTAAAAGAAATTATAATTAAGCTTCTTACAAGAACATTTATTAAAAACACAATTATTAATAGAAGTTGAGTTTTCCATGTCTTTACATTCCGTGGAAGTATTTGGAATGGCAGCGTGATTCGTCAATTTCGAATGGATTGAATGCTTGTGGGTACTCATTACAGTATTTTCCTGAATAATTTTGGTTGTAACGTTCTACATAGTTTTGATAGCATATTCTTTGTACTCTTCACCATCTAATCTTTGTATATTAACTGCATAAAATAAGTGTAATTGCTTCATTTATAATTTGTGCTGTTCATGTGCATTTTCTTTCTTCACAAACTTCTTTAAATTGCTTCTACACACTTTCTCTGTTTCTTTCGCTATTTTTCGGCACTAAATCTTTAATTATAGATTCTATTTCAGAGTTTTAAACATTAACATAATGACATATTTTAATATATTGATGCACACTAGCTATTATGGACCTAAAACAATTGCTCTATCTTAAAAAGGTAAACAAAGTGATTACAGCGGAATGCGAAAGGTAAACAAAGTGATAATCATACGGCGATAGACATCTGGGATTGGTTTAATTTGAATGTATTCTTGCTTAGCCTTGGTTACTTACAACACGGATAGACATGAGTGAAATAGTCACAATAAAAACAAATTTACTAAGCAAAAATAAATTGCAGGGTCTTTCTTAAGCGTATTGTCTATGTTCATTTCTTAGCTATCAGAATATTTGTCCTATAATACATCCCTCTCTCCTTGAAGGTTATTAGAGTTCTCAAACACTTGAGGAGGGTGAAGTCGCTTTGCGTAGGTCTACTTATAACGTTCCGGGTGATAATTATAGTTGCTGTGACGGTCAGGCAGTTCATCATTGTTCCTCCAAAATTTAATCCGAAACTGTTTAAAATATGGTTTGGTATTGAAAGCAACAGACTGAAAGATCTTCATTATGAATAAAGATGTAATTTTCTTAATTTATTTATACAGACGAAAGTTTATATTCTTAATCAAACCACATTTCTCGTGGAAATAATTTAGACTCTAACAATATTTATTAGCAGCAATTTTTAAATCGCAATTTTTAGTTGTAATTTTTTATTTAATTGCCTTTCAGCATTTCAAAGGATGGAATATCTTACAACAGAAAGGGGGCGCTGTCATCGACGAAAGTCATTGAGTGGCAGACGAACTCATTGCCAACAAATCCAAACAGCCCATCTGCATCAAAAAGTGCAGAGGTTGAAGTGGCTGAGACTGAAGGCAACTCTGTGCAGATATCTCAGGTAGTGAATTACTAGATTAAAGTATTTCGAAACTAAATTTCTTTCAAATTATGTCGAATAATTATGATTGAATATTCATAGTGAGTAATTTTTATATATTTCGAAATTTTGGTTAAGACTTCTTTTACCTCGACATCAGTATATTAGACGTAATAGGAAAAAAAATTCGTTCCATATTAGATGATAGAGACAATTTATTAGAATATATTAACGGTTTCATACACGGTGGTAATATTTTCTTCCTTCATAGAATTAATACCGTCTTAGGTGGCTCAGGGCATCAACTGATATCAGTAGTCCTATGACTGGGAGGTCATAGGTTCAAGTCCCGGCTGCGGCAGGATATTCGACACTTGCTAGACCGCTAAGACGAATTCAGCTGCTATCTGAAAGAGAATCCTAGTGGCCGTCTGCTCCGATCGGTAGTTTTCAGGAGCAGTAAACGGGGGTAAAAATGTAATTTGGGCGGCGATAGATGGCTAGCAAGCTGGGGCTAGCAAGCTGGGGCTAGCAAGCTGCGGCTGGCAAGCCCAATAGGTAGACATGTATGTGGCAAGTGCAGTAGCTAGACCAGACCAAAAAATAGAAAACTAATACAAGAGAGTGCCATTCTGTAGCACTACTAGTTACTATCTCGTATACGTACGTATATTCCGAGTAATATACGTAGTGTAGAGAAAATTATGTAATGCTGTGAAAAATAAATTTCGAGATTTCAACGTAAATACACGTTTTGGAGGCCGCTGTTTACGAAAAAGTGTTCGTTCGTGTGTCTGTCCCTTTGTCTGATCGTCTGTCTGGTGTATGTGAACAGCGCTAGCGCCTAAACTATACGTAGGATTTTTTTCAAACTGAATAAACCCCTGTCGATCTGGTCTCATTCGAAGCTCTGCGAGTTCCAAAAACTTTAATTTTTGCGGAGACTTTGCATGAGCCTCGTGCGATATTTTCAAAATTTTCTCAAAAATATCTTCAATTTTTTTCTTTGAATTTTTTGTGGGAATACAGTGAAATGCAATAATACTGGTGACATAGATACAATTTTCACTGTTAACTCTGAATTTTAGAAAATTGGTAAGTACGAAATTTTTTCGTCGCCTTCCTATAAATGCAAAATTAAAGCTACGGTTTTTGGTTTCATGTAAAATTTGTTCTCCATAATTAGTTCTTTCATTAACGTCAGGTACATATTTTCATAATTTTAGTAGTTTTCGCGCAATATTGCGTGCAGTATGTGCGATAGTCATTCCGCGTCAATGCGCACAGAAACATCACTATTTTTAAGCGATTTGATACTTTTATATGGGTTCTAGGGTTGAAAATAAGTGACACTTCTTTTTTCTTTTTTTTTAATCCCACCCTTTTCAGAAATATTACCAATCATATTTTCCGAATTTTTTTCGCGTCGTCCAAACATAAAGCTTATGAAATGTTATGAATGACAGAAACCCACATATAGGTATATTATTGGAACATCTAATTTTCAAATTCCTTCTCGTGACAAGTCAAATGAGAATCGATCATATGTTGATGCCGCAAATATGTTGGGCAAAAACAATGATGAATAAACGTGCACTGCTGGTCCTTGTCACTCTAAAGTACCACCTGATACGAGTAATAAAGAAACTGACCGAGTAAGTTTGTCTCCTGTTTCTTCTTCTGCTCCCATCGTTTGCCCTCTTCTGCTCTCTTTATGAGACCAAAATAAAATCTGACGCGGGGAATTTTCATTGTCTAAAGTGAATTTTTAGAAAATTATTCTTTCATTTGAAAATGTAATTCAGAGACTGCTGTGAATGAATGTCTTAGCTGCTGTGCATCATGTTGTGATATATTTTAGAGAAAACAAAGAATTTAAAAATAAAAAAACTTCCGGATGCCTGAAACACGACACAAATTCAATTCACTCTTTTCAATGTAAACTCATAACACTTCTTAAGTAAGTTTATGACAGTATTAACAGACGTATTTTTCGGAAAGGGTCAGTACTTAGTATTTCAATACAATGTAAGTTTATGCTTCCACAAAGATGTCTTCAATGTGAGTGTTGATTGGCATTTCTTCGCTTCGTAACGTTTATGGAAAGGGTCCTTGAGACGTAATGAGGGGAGGGGGGCGGCTATAATATCCTCGATAAAAGCGAGCCTTCAGTTCTGACAGGAACCTATTAGTTTACCCAGAAAGTTATATAAATGGGCTGATGATTATGTGAAGGACATTACTTTAATATTTTTAGCAATTCTGAATATTTAGAAAGAGAACTATTGCAACAATGATATAATAAAAAAAACATTAGAAAGTACAAAGAAAATACATATAATTGGGGCAGACTATCAGGCCGCTCTAAATCTCCATATGGTGGTGAAGACTTCTTTCTGCCAGTACAATCAACTTTTAAACCCAAGGGTTTCAACCCGACCTGTGATATTCAAAAGGACGGTTATTTGGAATGAATTGCTCTGCAGAATTGATACACAATTACGTTTTTCCACTCATTCTTCAGTTTGTTAGGTTTGGAGCACAGGGAATAATACGTTATTCTTCGTAAGTGATCAATTCGCAACAAAATAAATGTATTGAACACGTAAATATAAAATTATTACGTAAAAATAAATTCCTGAAAATCCTTGATATATTATGAATAGTTGGAAGATTAATTTTACATTTATTATTTTGCGATTTTACATTCATTAGTAATTAATACAAGTATCATGAAAATTGTCAACATAAACACATACAACAAAAATTTTTAAATTTATCAAAAATAAAAATTTTAAATATAAGAGTGACCGTTGCTAAGCATTTTAAGTTTAATTTAAATATAAGAGGATCTTGATTGAAAACTAATATAGTTTTGAATAACAGTGTTACTGTAACTTATCTCTAAGAGTCAACTGTATCAAACTTGGTTTCTCAGTAAAAGGAATTCCCCCAATAGGTCTTTCAACTACTGAAAATAATTATTTTTAATACAAAATAATTATTTATGTAACACTTTAATATGTCTAAACTAATTAAATTTATTGCAAATAAAACTTATTTATCAGAAAAGGAAAAACTTCAAAATCATTTGAAAAAAATAATTTCTTTCAATTCTGGACGCCAAGAGATTAATAAGAAAGGCAATTTACTCCTTTTATTCAATTTTTCAGGCAATAATAATTATATACTTATCATAGATACGATACTAATAAGAAACTTTAAAGTTTAAATTGCTTAAAATGTGTTGCATTAAATAAACTGAACCAGGAAGAGCTGACGGAGATAGAGATGATCAGGATAATAAAGATCACCAACATGATGACAATAACCCAGAATGTCATACTGATTCACTAAGTAAAGATGTAAGAGAAGGTTACGCCTTAATATTCTTCTCATTCGTGATCAGGTGACCACAGCAGTAAAAAAATATAACCATTGCAAAAATAAGTGCCTGAAACATACAAAAATTATATGAAAGAATAAATCCAAACAATTGACGTGTGACTTTAGGGATAAAAAGTGATTAAATTAAACGACAATATCTACGGAACTAAACTGCAATATCAGTGTAAATTAAACGTACAAATTTCAAATTTTATGCGTAGTTGCAGATAACACAGACAATAATTTGTGTGTAAGGATTTTTTCAAATTTTGTTTCAGTTCTTCATAATGATTTATTAAACTTAAATTTTTTGCATCTAATAATATGACATGAATTCAATAATTTATATTTAAAAATGCTAAAATGTCCTTACAATTATTTACTTGTATTTCAGGACCACTTCTGGAAAATATCAAAATTTTAATATGATTTGTTTTCAAGGAAAGCATATCTTTATAAAGATAAACATTAAAAATTTCAAATGATTATATAATAAACAATTTTTCATTTTTTACAAAAATTAATGATAAATACTTTTTACATATATCTTTCTTCAGATTACATTTTATTTCTTTCACATCAAATTCTGACTGCTAAAAAAATTATAATACTACGTTGTGTAAATCCGCCTATATTGCCTCTTAAATTCAACTGCTTGCTAATTAGAGACTTATATAATAATTATATTTTTTCTTCTATTTATTGCTTTGAGAAAGTACTATATTGAAGCTAATCTTCTGCTGCTTTCTGTTGTATTTTAATTTCTCAGAATTATTTTGGTGTCCCACTTTGTATCTTACCAGACTTATGTAGAACTTTTTAAAAATTCTAATAGTGTTTTTTTCCAAATATTTTAACCGTCGATATTTGGAAGAAATTAAAAAAATAAAATAAAATAGGTCAAAAATTTTTTTAAAAAAATGTAATGAATTCAATACTTTCATCAAATGAAGGAGCATCCTTTAATGTTGCAAACTATTAAATTGCTGTCACAATTACGAGTTAAAAGTGATTACTTTGAGCTATGCGAGCCTTTTTTCGAAAATTTTGAAAATTAATATCATCTCGAAAAATAATATTTAGAACAAAATGAAAAATCCCATGTTCCATATTTTTGTTTATACTCTTTACAGAAAAAAGTTTACAAATCTGGGACATCATGGTCAATTTTTTCATAAATTTATGCAATATGAAATGGAATGACCCAATAGTAAAAAATAACAAAAACAAAAGCTTCGGTATCAAAACTTTTAAGTCGTAACGAAACTCCCGATTGTATGATAAGTTACTCTCTGCATCCAGTTCGTGACCTTGAATTGTCACTTCATTTAAATTTGAGTATAATATATAATACAAAATTGATAGATATTCAAATCAAACAATATAAATTGACACAATTTAAAATTGCATTATAAAATATTTATTAAACCATTTAAAAAACAATAGCTATTCTGCTGGATTAACTTTTTCGAGGGTACACATTTGTCTTTCAGAGCAATGACTGCCTACGTAGGTTCCCAGTGACCGGCAAACTATCACAATTGTCTTCGTTGTGTTACATGTCTACGACAAACAATATTTCGTGGAATTTGCGATTAAAGATTGAGAAACACGACGCCAATGATACTTTCCACTTCTAAATGTAGTATTGTGAACGCTCACGCGCATTTATCACAACATATATGGCGTACAACGCAGATCAACTCTAACAGACTGAGTGCGTCTGACCGCGTCTTCACACGGGGCACCTCCCATCGTCAAGATGGAATTCTCTTCTGAATAAGAAGAAATAGGTTGATTTTATAAATAAACTCTTTTGGAAAATTTATTAATCGTTATGTATGCACCATGGGCGTTATAATGTTATCTATGTTATCTATTGTTATCTATTATGGGGGTTCTAATGTTTAAGAGGCGACAAAATGCCCGAGATCATTAGATCCGTGTATAGTATGTACTTGATTTTATTTTTTATCTAATTTTAAGTGTTAATTTTTACTTATTTACTGTTTAACTAGTTCTTAGCTTGTGCCGGTTTGACATTTCATATTACCCTTCCATAATTCCCTTTCATAATTCCCTCTCATAATTCCCTCTCATAATTTCCCGCGAAAGTGAACATGTAGCAACATAACAACTGTTTTCATATTTTCCTCATCATCATGATCCTTTCGATCTAGATAAGTTATGCAGTAAATATCGAGCTCCGTATCGAAGGCAATAACAAGTAATAACGTACCAATAAAAAAATTAATATTAGTTTGCGAAATAAATATTTAAAAACTTGGGAGAATAAGTAAAGTTTTACGTACAATGAAAAATACAAGCAAAATATATAGTAGAGTAAACGTATCGAACGTATCGTGTGTATCGAACAAGTATTATGTTCGAATTTACTTATTCGTCAAGATCACAATTTTGAGAATTGAACATACAAATACAAAAAATGTGAAATTAATAGTCACACCCGAACTCTTCGTGGCCATCCATAAATTACTTGAGGCCTATAGGGCGAAGGGGGTCAAACAAATCTCACCTAATCTCGCCTGGGGGAGAGGGGGGCCTCGGCAAATATCACTCAATGTTTTCACTAAAAACTGCTAAACTGCGAAAAAACTAAGACAATTTAAGTAAAACACGTTTTTGTACTAAATATGGCTAAATCTTGCACAATAATTTTTATCGCGGTTATGTGAATGCTACAATAAGTAGTATATACTGAGAAAAAGAATATATCAAAAATTACCAAACTTTTTATCGTTAATGAGCTAAATCTCAATACCTGTGCTTTTACAGAAATTTTAAGGCAAAACTACTGAGCGTTTTTATTCATTGTAATTCAGTCACTCCGTTTTCTAAATACTAGTCATATCTAGTCTCAAATAAATATAATTATGCAAATTATGTTTTTTAAATAAATCCCAATGCAATGAATCACAAATTAACGTATTACATTAAAAGTACGCATTTTGAAAAATCTCATGTGAGATTAGATGGGAGGAGGGGGTAGAGCCAAATCTCGCCAAGGGGGGAGGGGGCACGGGAGGCCCCTAGTGCCCTTAGCAGTGGGTGCGATACCCCGCGCGTGCGCATGCGCAGGGCGGGTCGTACCCGTGCGCGCGCTGCCGGCGCACCTTCTGGAGCCGGCCCAACCTGGACGCGCACGCGCGCGTGCACTCGGGAGAGCGGCCCTACTGCTGCGCCGGCTGCGGCCGCTGCTTCGCGCAGGCCTGCCACCTGCGCAACCACGAGATCGCGGCGCACGGCCGCCCGGCCACGCCCCGCGCCTTCGCCTGCCCCGTGTGCGGCTGCGCCTTCGGCCGACAGGTGCCACACACCACACCAGTCGGGGCTCCATAACGCAAGACGTGAATAGCTAATATTGAATGGGGAGAGACCGCTTGCTTGGAACTTTCCTATCTCATGACACTCATCAGCAGAATCGAAAAACATTGCACTGAGTAAGAGCTTTCTGTCGGTGCGCGTAGTAAAACACAGGGCAGAAAAAAACTTATTTTATAGTGCCTGAAATTTTAGAGCTGGTTATAGGTATTTCAGAACCACTGATTCCAAAAATGCTAACTGCTTGGTTGCGTCAGCTCTACTTTTGATGCTACAATGAAAAGAACGATTTTCATCACTTCGAAAGCATTTACATATTAATGTATTTTCAATTAATATGTATTGTGACATACCAAAAATGACGGACATTTTTGCTTAGGCAAATAAAGGTAAAAATATTGCAAAAGGCGTGGGTTTCTATGGTGCAGATACGCAGACGGTACACCATAGCAACGCCAGTTCGTCCTGAAACGTGGATTTCTATGGTGCAGATACGCAGAGGGTACATAGCAACGCGAGTTCGTTCTGAGATGTGGGTTTCTATGGTGCAGATTCGCAGAGGGTCACCATAGCAACACGAAAAAACAATAGAGAGAAAAACACAGCGAGCTTTGAAGGGTGGATCAGATTGTGAATTAGGACATTCCGACTCGTGTCGTGGTGGTGAGCGGATCGCTTGTGCGGTTTTTCCTGAGGTTAATTATCAAATCGGGACTTGTAATATTTCGTGTGAGTGAACATTGAACCTGAACTTAGAATATTTCCGCATTAGGTGTACAACTGGAACTTGTAAAATTCTCGCGTTGTACCATTGCAAACTCTGACTTGTAATATTTTCATGAGTGAACTGGAAAGAGAACTTAGAATATTTTCGCGGTGAAGTTGCAAGACTTGACTTAGAAATTTTACCAGCGAATTGTGAACTGCCAGATTAGGTGATAGAAAATAATATTAGAAGGATATTATTCCGACTTGGAAAAAGTAATCAGTTTGAAATAGGTGCCCACGTGCGCAAGATAAAGAGTATAGGATGTGTTTGTGAGGTGGTTGGAGGAAGTTTCGACTTGGTCGCTGATCGTCGTGGACTTCAACAAGAAGGAAGATTGGTCTACTCTGCGCGGCGACATCGAGCGACGTACGTTCGAAGAGTCTAAAAAGGATAAAAGGTTCTATAACGCTGTTATTGCAATAACGAGAAAAATGGTCATGACCTAACAATAACTTGTAATAATCAATGATAGTCTGATAACTTTTGGCAATCATAATAAATTATAATTCATAGTTTGAAAGGAAACTGATTATTTGTCATTACATGAAATCCTTAACTAGACATTTTAGAATTATTTTCAGATTCCTCGCCACTCCGTATTGATGGCAGATTGAGTAATTGGTTGCGGAGTAAGTCGCAACAATTATTTCATAAGAACCCGACGACCGAGCTAGCGGGATTTGCATTTACTTGTAATATATCTGAAGACAGTAATCGATAATCAGGAATTCAAGTGTAACCTTTTCCTGACGCCCAAATTATTTATAAATTCGGAAATTGCTTACGATTGACATTTATTTTGTTATAAAAGAAACGTTCCAGTATGGTCTATATCTTTATTTCATTATAAACCGACAAATTTGAATTCTCTGTGCCTTTTTAGCAATGTAATTGGATTTACAGAATATGTGAGATGAATGTCGACTTATTTTTGACAACACAAGAGTTTTGAAGTGTGTACTCTTATAAAATGGCAACAAATACGGCTTTGTTCCAATTGGTGACTCGTTCTGCATGAAAAAAGAGTGTGAGACAATTTATGTACTTAAAAAAAATGTTTATGAACATCAGTGGGTAATTTGTGATGATCTGAAGATATTGAATTTTCTTCATGATCAACAAAGTGTCTGCACAGCCTATCCCTGCTTTATATTTCTGTAAGACAGCAGATCCAATAGTGAGCAATGGTTGAGAAAAACTTCGCCTCTGAGGAAAGAGATAGTTGTAAGGGAAAACCATGTGGTCAATTTACCTTTAGTTGCTCGATATTATTCTCTCTCCTTCGCGTATCGAGCTAGGCTTGATGAAATAATTTGTACAGTCGTTGGGGATGGGAAGGTTTGTGTTTATCGTGTATATTTCATACAAATGTATGTAATATACACGATAAACACAAACCTTCGCATCCTGGGAGTCACCAGCAAGAAACGGAAAGCAGGAAGTTTTGATAGTTCTCAAATAAGAAAGCTCGTAAATGATTCGTATTTCTTAGAATCCATGAACGAAAAATAATCAAGTGTCAGGTCTTATTTTGTTCTAGTTGTGAAAAACTTTCTGGGAAAGCATAAAGCAGAAAATTTTTAACAATTTGTAGAAACAATGCTTTACAATTTATGTGCTTGGCTGGAATGATAATTAAGGTCCATTACCTACAGAGCCACTTGGATTGATTCCCTTCACTTGATCTAAGTGAAGATATTCACCGACTGAAGAGAGACACCAAAAAAATACATATATTATGGGATACACATATTATGGCAGACTACAGTTGCAACATGCAGCAAGACTGCTTACGGCATTTGTCACTCCAAAAAATCTATTTAAAAAAAATCTTTTTGGGTCTTCAATAACTGGTTGATTTTGAAAAGTTTTAAAGTATTTTGATGAGAAATTACGTGATTTACAGTAATCTAATTAATACATTTCTTTTATAAAAACAAGTTTATTTTATTTCACAACAAATTAACATCAGTAAAGTAAATATTTTATGTTCACATGTCATTGATGCTCCCAAATTCTAGCACACAGAGGGTGGAAACGGGGGTGTATGATGATAATTCTTAATTTACGAAACTAGAGCTGATAGAGCAAAACTGGTGAATTTTTTGCAATCAGTGACATCGAAAAACCCAGGATCTTAGGCACTAAAATGTGTGTTGACCAGTGTAATAGATGAAATAACACAATCCAATATTTGTATTTTTCAATTAAATTCGAAAATGTTTGATTGTTTTTACTTTTTCTCCAGTTTCTGTATATGTAAAGAAACCATTGAAAACTTTCATGTTTTTTTAGACAGCATGGTCTTCTTTTTAAATATGTGTGCGCATTATAAATTAGTAAAATAGATGCTACTAATATATCGCCCCAAGATCAGTGATGGTTTTAAAACTGGTTTGCCCACCTCTTACATTTACGTTTGTGAGAGGAAGAATTTAATTTTGAGAGTGACAGAGTTTATTAATTTGTAATTGAGATTTGATTTTAAAAAAAACTATAAATAATAAAAACAATGAATAAAACAGACACAAGTCTCAGCGGTCAAGATCATCTGGGGATGAGAGTTTCTTCAGTTCACCGTTCCTACTACACATGCGTTGACACTTTCTCCGCGTGCAAAATGCGAGGAAGGACGGAAGAAAAACCAGAGCCCCAGTGTCATCTTTCGAAGCAGAGATAGTCTGCCTCATGAAGGTTCCATAAACCGCATTCGCTTCGTTCGAACACATAGACTGACATCGGTTTCGTCAGGTATTTCATCATCTTTTACAAAACTATGATAACGGATCTTTCTCAATCACAAACAAAACATCGCGAACGTAAATATAAAGCATGTTAATAAACCACTTTACCCAATCTATCTTTTAAACATTGATGTTCTATAGAAAAATCGTTTTCTGAAATGCTTCCTGGCTGCCGGCAGGGCGCGCTCGCGCTGCACATGCGCGTGCACTCGTCCGTCAACGCCCCCGCCGCCAGCGCACTGGACGCGGCGGTGGACGACGCGGGCGACGCCGCCGCTGACGCCCCGCCGCCCCCGCAGCCGCCCCCGCCGCCCCCGCCGCCCCCGCGCCCCGCCGGCCCAGTCACCTGTGACGTGTGCGGTGAGCGGACGTGCTATTACAGTTAATTTACAGTCTGTAACTTAGGCCCATAAGAAAACACTTTTTCATTTTTTTACTTTCTCGTATACGGAGTAATATACATAGTATAGACCGGGGGCCAGCAATTAAATCCACGTATGATAAGCTCAAAACAAACTTTTTGAGAAGATAGCGAGTGTTAGTGGAGCAGAGAAACGCAAGTATGGCGGCCTGCAGGTGTCGGCGTTGCGCTGCATAGTTTTTGAATGTGTCGAAAAAAAATAAGCCTTTGGGGAATGAGTACACAGCTAATTTTTGTTGTATATTGTTTGTTAGATAGCCAAAGGGTGAAGGAAATGTATGCCATACCAATATGACGTCTCAAACTGTCTGCCATATTGAATTCAAAGTGTCATTTTTAAAGCTCTCTTGTATTACGATCTACCAGCTAATAATTTGCTCTAATGGTATAAAATTAATTTTCATTGTCGATTATTTTAGATACTAATTAATTTAGTCGAAAACAGTAAACATCTATATGTGACGTATGGGGGGAGAAAAACATCTGCGCACGCTTTCTTGAGTTTCAGAATCCCTCCCTAACAATTTAAATATTAATACTTGAAAGATAAAAACATAATAGTAATGATAATATAATAATAATAATAATAATAATAATAATAATAATAACAACAAATTGAAAAAAGCGAGAGATTAACATTTCAAACACTAGATATTTTCGTTTCCAAGTTACAGCAAACTTATTTGTAACGGTAGACGAACTACAGATGTGATTTTTCTGTATTGCTAACTATATAGAAACTCACCCTAAGCTCTACTACCACTACAAGCAAAAGGAAAGCTCAACAAAACGTGCGCATAGTGAAGCTACATTTACATCCAGAAGCAAATCAAGGGGCCATCTCAACATTTTCTCAATGGATCAGGGAAATTGAAAAAAAAACGATCGACATGGGGGTCATTGACCAGGAAGCTTGTTACAGGCATTGCACTGTTACAGGCTGTTACATGTTACAGGCATATTAAGTAAACTAAGTCATTATACTATATCATGTTTTGTTAAAGTAAACATTATTTTCCTTTTAGACGATCATTATAGTCTCTAATTGTATAGAAACAGTTATGTAACAGAAAAAATTTTACTTTTAACTTAAATTTGTGTACCAATTTAAATTCTTTAATTTCATCTGACAATGCGTTATAAAGTAACGCACATGTATGTATTGTATATGGATTTCTTGTGGTGAGCTGTTGATACTGACAATTGATGAACATGATTTCTACGTCGTGTGTTTTAACCATATATATATATATATATATATATATATATATATATATATATATATATATATATATATATATATATATATATATCGGTATTACATACATTAAATGTCTGGGCACTAAAGGATGAGCTTCCCCATAATATTATGCCATATCTCAGGCGGGAATGTACATTTCAAAAATACATGCAACGAGCAGCATGAACGCTGACAGAATTTGAAAGAATTCTGAATGCGGTACATAATGAACTTAATTTAGTGTTTAATTCTGTAATATGTACCCTTTCCCTCACAAAAATTGGCTTCCCAACCGCGCCGACAAACTTGGACACCCCGCGGTCAGGGGGAGGTCAGGGGGAGGGACGCGTTGACCAATTGCTAGAAGGTAGAATCACAGTTGTCTGCGATTGGTGCAACATCACTAGTAGCAGAAAGAACGCTGTCTCAGGGGGAAGGGGCTAGTTCGTTTACGTACGGAACGGAAATTTCCCTTCCGAAGGAGAGATTTTGCCTGCGCGTACGCCATGACGAAAAAATATTTCTAAGCGGGGTTTTCCATTGAGAATTATTGTCCATTGACCAGTAAATATTTATCATTTTAGCAACAATTATTCTAACTTTTAGTAATCGATTTGTAACTCCAGTCAAACTGCTATTTTGAGGTGTTCATTTTAGGCATAATTTGCGTAGCCTTCTCGGCCGTTCTAACGCATATTTCGAATTTGTTTATAAACTTATAAATTGTTGCAAAATTACGACGGGAAGATATAGAATGAGTATAGTATCACGCTGCCAACAGTTTAAGATAACGCTCGCACATTTCTTGGGCGGCATTTGGTTCAGTTATTTGCTCGATAAGCGGAACTAGTTTCGATGACAAAGGCCACACCTGCGAACTGAAGTAATTTCATTTCATTTAGTGCACGAACTGTAACCTGATTAAATACCAAAAGCCAAACTCCTGACAAAAGAAGGACGCTTAGAAGGGGTGTTGGTGTAACGAAGATTTGGTTGTAAATTTTATGTTGATGAAAGTTAACATGTTTAATGTGTGGGTTCGCAAAACAAGACAGAGTAAAGAGATTACTGGTAAATTGTATATGGGATCCCATTTATTAATTGAAGTGACACAAAAACATATATTCTTCAACTAGAAATAAACACATACAAAAAAACTAACTCCACAGCCAGGAAGTCATTACTCGAACTCGAATCTCGCGTTTGTAAGTGGCACTGGACTATAATGTCGCAGACACATTGATGTTCATAAAAAAATTACCCTTTTTGGTAAAAGCTACTATTTATTCATAATTATGAACTCTTTTTTAATAATTATTATTTACTTAGGTTACCAGCTGGTGAAAATGTCTATAATACCTATGTCTAGCCTTCATTAAATTGAGTTTGAAAAGTAACTATTTTATGAGCTCATGATTATTCACAATTTACGTTAAGACTAGTGAGAACCCGTCAAAATTTGACAGTGAGATCTGAGATAAATGTAAAATACTGTGCCCAGACTAATGTTCACAATATGTTGCACTGTTTGGATCTTCAGGGTATAACGAAGATATTCGGTGTTGTGGAGTTCCAAAAAGTTTGAAAACGTATGGCCCATGACCAGTTGGCAATGCAATATCGGCACCAAAAAACACAAAAGAAAGAGCACTATTATACTGACGGATATTATTTCTAAAGTTTTTTGATGTGTCATCATCTCCTATAAACAACTTTGATTTCTTTTGGCATATTGCTCGAAGGTAAACTTATTTTCCCATTTAAGCAATACAGAGTAAACTCGTTTGCAGAATGTCTCTCACATAGGAAGTACAAAGCAGAACAAAACTGACATTTCATAGACAACGAACCAACAGAAAACGAAATGACCTCACTAACATGACACCTACATTGACTTTCTCTTTCCCTGCGTCCACTTAATGTACATTTGCGTCTTTTGGGTCGCGTGGGCAACGATTCGGAATTCGACATAACCTGAGAACACCTGTGAACAACTTCACTACTTCAGTACAACCGAGCAAAAAACAACTGTCCGAATGTTCTCTACAAAATACACCACAAAAGCAAATACATGCAAACTGTCAACGCCAAAATTATTACTCTGAAACAAAACCTTGACGAATTGTAAGCAAATCAAATTGTAAACAATCAAAACAAAACATCTAGCAGCGCCACCATGAAGCAGCGTGCACTCACATGTATCGACTCATATATATTGAATTTGAAACAGCCATCCTTTGGAAGAAAACAATTGACTATTGATGAGCGTACTATTGAAGAATGATTTAATTAATTAATTTACACAGTAAATGTTGGTGAATCAACACAAACAATATCTGATAACACATCTAGCGATCACATTTTTTCTTTTAAAGGAAAAAATTCTACAATCGGTTTAGTAGAAGCTCTAAACGAAGCCATGGCAGAATACCTTATTTTTTTAAATATATAGGTTGAACACTTTTTTTAATAATGTCGCCAATATCATGCACAAAAGTATGGTAAGCAACAGTCATTCATATTTTCGTTACCAGTCGAGAATTTCGCTTTGTTTCTCTTTAAATTCGATTTCATTAAATGTTAAATTAAATCATTTCTCTCATTCTTGTCTCAATTTGGACAGTAATAATTTAATTATGCAAGATTTTTAGTATCCCTCTCTCTGTTCACTCGGGTTCTCAAGCTTCAGCAACATGGAAGGGATGACTGTACACTGCGGGTTCTACCTTCTGGGTGTAGCTACCGCGGGGCTCGGAAGCGCGCGGGCGGCCCTCCGCCTCGGCGACCTTAGCTTACGCGCGCTGGCTCGGCACGGCGCGGCTGGCGGGAGATACCTTTTCGTCACCCCTCGAGGCCTCGGTTGCGGAACCTTCCTTCAAACAACCAAATGCGATGCCGGTCGGCGGGATCCAACGCTAAGCTCGCCCCTTATCGACTGCAAACGCCCACACCTCGTTTCTTCTGACTCGCTTTTTTCTCCAAAGCACGTCGATCGGAAACTGCGTATTCTTGAATTTTCGTCGCAGCTATTGAATCGTATTGGGAAATGCTAGGGGTGGATCGTGCTATCGTGAGTTTGACAGCACGAATTAGTTCAAAATGGTCTCAATGTTAGATTTTACTTCTATTAGTGATGGCTCACGTTGCATTCTTTCTTCGTGACGATACTCATTCACTTGAAACCTCCATCCGCTCGCAACACAATTCTCTTCTGTTCGACCACTAGAAGCGACGTGGTTCATATACGTATTTCCACTTCATGAAACGGTGACTTGTTTCCACGTCGTCAGATACCAGGATTAGTTCAAGGATTATTTCCCTTTACTAACCGGCATAACGTCCGAAAAGAACAGTATGCAAAACGATGGATAGCACACCACAAAACACTCCACACTGATCGACTATTCCTTCAACGGAATTTAAAAGACAGACCGGTTTCGACTACTCTCTTCCAGAAATTTTCGAGATCCCCCCGTCAACGGAAAACATCTTGACCGTTGTTTCCCTCGATTTTGCCTGGGAACCAATGGCGATATTTAGTTCATCTTATCTTGAAAATTTACTATTGGTCATCGTGGGCTCCGCTCAGCTTGACCGATGCCGACGTCAGGCGCTGACGTCGCCAACGCGCCACATTCAACATTGCGGACCGCCTGAACCAACGTTCCAACTCGCCAAGAGGGTATTGAACTTTGTAAAATGACGAGCATTTCCGTAGTTTAATTTACAAACTGTAAAAGTTTTAACTTAAGAAAAAAAACAAATTTTGTGGGGAATAGGTTCGGGACAAGTGAAAGCGAACGTTGGAGTTTTTTGTTTTGTAAAAACGTAATCGAGGCGAAAACACAGCCGGGAGACGGGGCTGAAAGTTGGCCGAGGTAACAGGGAGTGAAGCACGTGATGTTCAATGGTGCAAATGACACTTTGTGCGGGAGGATGTTGTGGGAGATACACCACGAGCGGACCACGCGCGGTCTTCTTTCTTCTTCCTTGTCTTATCCTTTCCCCTTATTCACACACACACACACACATCACGTGCTGTTTAGAGACAGACGAAAGAACTCGTGCGACCATCTTCAGGGTGAAATGCGTGAAGATGAACTTCGCACGTGATACAGATAGTACAGAGAACCCGTTCGTATTTCACCCTCAGGAAGGTTGCAGACAATCAAGACTATACAACTTACACACAGTTTTCTTCTGTGTGGTAGACTGGTATGTGTAATACGCGAGATGTACTCAAATTTCATCCCCTGGGATTAAAACGGTGGCCAGAGCCACGCTCGGCAATAAGAATGAGAGTGCTAAGGAGTAGGAAGAGAAGATGACTGTGATTTTATGAAATCTTATGTGGACAATATATTTTATGTAGCGAGACCTATGTAGCGAGTGTCGAATATCCGGGCTTAGTTTAGCTGAGAGTCAGCATTGCGGGGAAGGGCCTAGTATTGGAGCCCCGGCGGTGGCGGAGTTTCGATACTACAATAACTAGACTGCTACTCTGAAAGTCAGTTTTCCGTAGTTTCTGCGTTCAATATCATGTTAGTGCAAGAGCACTATTCTAAAAACTGATCAAGGACCGTATGGATCTACAATTCTCCGTACTTCTCCTGTACTCTCCCCTTACTCACATTCACATTAGCACACATGCCGAGAGTTTAGAGTTTGTTGGGTGGTGCCACGCTGGGTGGAGATACTTTGAAGGGGCTTTGCACTCCCCCTGGAACTGTTGGCAAACTGTATGGTGCAAAGAAATGGGAACTGGTGTCATCCGAATCGGCTTTGTCCCAGACTCGCCAACTTTGGATGATAAATATTTGACACGTCTATGGGCTATTCGCAGTATGCGGGAATCATGGAATTATAATAGTAATATTTGCTGGGGAAAATCGGGCATGTTTAAAGCGCGAGTGTAAGGGATGGTCAGCCGCGCCATGTTGTGTCCCGGCAGTTGTTCAACGAGCCGTCTCAAAATCGTTCGCCGCCGACTTGTAGGGAAGCACAAGAGTACAGCGCGCACCGGGTGAGGTGGCTCAGTGCATAACTGATGTCACTGCAGCGCCTCCGACCGAGAGTTCCTAGGTTCCAGTACCGACAGTGGGAAGAATTTCGACACTACTTTGTCAGCTAGGTCGAATTTAGTCGCTGTCTGGAGAAGAATTCTAGAGGCCAGCTGCTCTGATCGGTACTTATCCGCGGTTTCTCCGAACAATACCAGGCGAATGCCGGAGCAATACCTTAACAAATAGGCTACGGACCGCGTGCGATCTTTCCTTCTTAATTGTCATAACCTCACACCTTACACACATTTACACTAACATGCACTACACTACCACATGTGACGGGAGACCGGTTGGGAGCTTAGAGGTTGTCCCGGCTGGAGCTGTGCTCCGCTGGTGGGAGATAACTTATTGGGGAAAACCCCGCTATAGTGCTGGTCAGCTAAAAAGACCAGCTAACGAGACAACGTTTGAAAAATGTTAATGTCGGTAAAATGTATTCATACTCCATTTAGGGTAGTTTCGTTTCGTATTGTGTAGGCAAAAGCCGTTACCAACCTTCACACAATTACCCTAAATATATTACGTTTATGTGGTAGGGACATTTCTTTAAATTTAAGTTTGCAATGAAAGAATGACTACTTACGTAGATTTCGCCAATATTTAAGCCATTCCTATGTACTTTGCAGTGCTAGTTTGATATTGTTGAGTGAGATTCGCATTTTCGTTTGGCTGTTTTCTCATAAATCTGCATTTAGTGCTTTCAATTACTTTATTAATTAAGTACTACGCGTTTTTATTTTTATTTATTATATTCCAATTGTTTTCATCACTAATCACAGTCGAGTTGGTCGAGGTAGTTTTAGTAGTAAAGGTTAGTTTTCGATTTAGTATTTTTTGTGTAAAATTAATTTTATTATATTATTATTAATTTTTTCTGAATTTATTTTATTAATAAATTAAAAATTATGGACAGGACAACTACATCCGGTCCTATTCTTAGTATTTCGTCTTCAATATTAAAACGAATTCACATTTCTGTTCAGAAGGGAATTGTAAATTTATTTTGTGGATTGTGGCAGGAATCAGTGGAAGAAGAGATCCAAGTCACTTTTACTTGTTTGACAATTCTAATGGGATAATTATTACAGGTAAGAGTAATGTTTTTTACTTCTAAATCTTATCTTTTAAAACTGACAGGTGAAGTTTTTATAATTAAAATAGTTATTGGTATAATTATTGACAATAACTCTTAATTATCATTAGTTATGCATTAATAGTAATAAATCCAATTTTATTTTTGCAACTTTCTGTATGTTTACAGGTGGATGTGAAGTCTGTTGAAACAATTATTAACAAACAAAAAACAAGAAGCTCTGACCATACCCAAAAATACCCCTAAAAAGACCCGTCCACTTATTGACATACACAGTTTTACAAAGGATGGAATTTCCAACAAAATATATTTATTTTGGGTCAGAAATTCATTTAGATTTTTTAATTAGTTGATAATTTCAAAATTGTATTAATCTTAACAATGATCAATTTGTTTTGTAGTGTTTTATATGAAGTACGGTGAATTATTTTTTATGTAGGTTTTTGGTATTTCTATATGATAGCAGGTGATGAAACATTAAATGTTCAAGGCATCCAGATCTCCTTGAAGCTTGTAGTAAAAGCATATTAGTTTTACTTGTTTTGGGGTTTTCTTATATTGTTTTTGGAACATTAACTTTAATATTGTTTCATTATTTGTAACCGTTTGTAACAGTTGATCGGTAACATTTGCAACATTATTTGTAACTTAGTTTTGGGATAGTGCCACCACATCTCTCTCCTCAAATCCCACATATGTTTTGAAATTCTCTGTGATACAACACACTAATTTCAATAGTAAAAATAACCATTGTCCTACCTTGCACTTCTTCACAATCCTCATCAGCACTGCGAGTGTGTGTTTAACTGGTATAATAAATATATTAATATTTTGTCCAGACTTTATTTTAGACAGTCGTGTACATATTGTAAACCAAAAAATTAATTTAAAAAACGTAATTTAGATTGAAATTTTATTGAAAAGTACTGTCAATTTTTGAATCATTTTTCATCTCTCAAAGTTATGAGGAGCCCTTTTCCTCAACTTCAGGAGTCTAATGGAATATCAACATAAATTATTATAAACTAAATTAAAATTGTTTAATTTTTAAGATTATACTGACATAAATTGAAATATATTATAATAAATATGTACCAGATACAATTGAATTCGCCTTAATAAATTGTAATTTTGTAAATCTGTTTTTAATTTGTGTAAAATTACTGCATTTTACAAGGAAGCAAATCCTTAACAACAACTTTCATTGTGTCAGAGACCAAACAGAGCAGAAGAAGGGCAGAGGGAACAAATTGATAACGTCAGAATGTTAAGAGACGTAACATTTTTGAATTTGAACTTTTGAATTTTTTTTACATTGCACAGTTTCATAAGTACTGGAAATTTGACTAGTTTCAACTTTTGTATTCATTGAGTCATTTAACTTTATATGTAAAGTTTCTGAAATCATTTTGGAATAAACCTATTGAAAACCTAAAATTAAGTTTTCTATATGTATATGACTGTCAAAAATAAAATCTGAACAAAAAATTTGAATAAAATCTTAATGACAGTCTGAAGAAAGTGAAATATATTAATCTTGTACTGCTTCGAGGCCTATTGAGAATAATTTTGCATGCATTTGTGATGACAACTGAAGTATAATATGATCATCCTCATCTAAATTATTTAGCAAGTTAATGAGAAGGTTTACGGTGAAATTACTGCGTGATCAGGATGTAGTTTATAGTATTGTAGTCACCATAACAAATAGTGGAAGAGTGCAACATTTTTATGTAAATGTATATATTTACTGTGCCATTAGTATTGACAGTGGTATTGACAGTGACACACAATTAGTATCAATACTAATTGTGTCCTGTTTCAATAAATAACTTTTAAAGAATCAAAAAGTTAAATTTATTACCATAAGTATCCTTATTACATGTATTAAGGGAGAAGAAATAGCTTTAAAGAGAAAGTCTGTCATTGGTAAGAACAGGTAAGTTACTGAAGACTATATTAATTACGAATTTCTTATATTTTAAACCATTACTTACTTTTGAAAGATAATGAATAATTAAACAGCGAAATGAAATTGATTCTTTTGCATTAATATTAACTGTTACAAACAATTCATTAGGTTTTATAAAAATTACCATAAATATAAATGAATAATCTTAAACAATTGTGGTATTCATTTCTTTCAGTATAAATCATTATTAACTGATAAAACAATGAATAAATTGATAATACTACCATCTCAAAACCATTATTAACACAAGTCAGAGTAAAGATTACTTTTAATTTTGTGTTTTTCATTTCCTCTTGACGCACTTTAACATTTTCACTTTCGCACTTCATAATAATAATAACTCATTTACGTAGCGTAGTTGTTCACCGAGTTAATATTCGTTTATAGATAAATATCTTATTTAATTCGAACGAGACATACATTACTGTAGTTTCTTCAATCGCGCGAGGAGTAAATGACAACAAACAAGTCTATCCTATCAAAAGCTATTCCGATAGGAAATCCATACCAAGTTTGCGGTTAAAACCCGATCGAAGTCGAGGATTTTTAAGGGCGAAAAAATCCTTCGTACGCCTTCTTTCGGAAGGGAAGTACATCCGGGTGTACCATGTTAGTAGATTTACTGCATGAAAAGGATACTCAAGCCCAAATGAAGCCTCTGAGCTAAATTCAAATTACCTGCTTCGTCGCTCAAGTAATACCTTTCTCCTAGTAGGTGAAAGGAGCGTAACGAAGTATGCGAGGTAAGAAGGAAGAGCTGGACCTATGATCTGAGTCTCGCCACGTAAAATAAGGCATTCATTCATCTGGAATATTACGAATCTAGTGCGGCCTAATAGGCGGGCTGGACCATAGCCGATGGTAGGTCGGCGCCGGTTCTCGCCAACCAGCGGGGGAAGATCACCGCCACCTCCCGAGGATAAAACATGCACACCACACACAGGACTAATGACCTCAGTAGTTGACGTGGCCGAAATCACTAACCGACCAACCCACCCGTGGAGTGTACAACACAGCGTAGCCGGGAATTGTGAGGGCGCCTGTGTGCGTGCGCAGGAAAGACGCTGTCGCACCGCTGCTCGCTGGCGCGCCACATGCGTACGCACTCGGGCGCGCCGCGGCCGCGGCCGCACCGCTGCGCGGGCTGCGGAGCCACGTTCGGCACGGCGCCGCAGCTGGCCGACCACGAGCGCCGCCGCCACACGGGCGAGCGCCCCTTCGCGTGCGCGCGCTGCGGCCGGCGCTTCCACTCGCGCGCGCACCTCAAGTACCACGAGCGCGCGCACGACCCCGCGCGCCCCTTCCGCTGCGACTTCTGCCTCAAGGCCAGTCACGCTCCACTTGCCTCCAAACACACGCTCCCACGCGCCCCTTCTGCCCCAAGGCCAGTCACGCGACACTTACCTCCAAACACACGCTCCCACGCGCCCTTTCTGCCTCAGGGCAAGTCACGCTCCACTCGCCTTCAAGAACACGCTCCCACGCACCCCTTCTGGCTCAAGGCAAGTCACGCTACATTTGCCTCCAAACACACGCTCCCACGCGCCCTTTCTGCCTCAGGGCAAGTCACGCTCCACTCGCCTTCAAGAACACGCTCCCACGTGCCCCTCCTGCCTCAAGGCCAGTCACGCTCCACTTGCCTCCAAACACACGCTCCCACGCGCCCCTTCTGCCCCAAGGCCAGTCACGCGACACTTACCTCCAAACACACGCTCCCACGCGCCCTTTCTGCCTCAGGGCAAGTCACGCTCCACTCGCCTTCAAGAACACGCTCCCACGCACCCCTTCTGGCTCAAGGCAAGTCACGCTACATTTGCCTCCAAACACACGCTCCCACGCGCCCTTTCTGCCTCAGGGCAAGTCACGCTCCACTCGCCTTCAAGAACACGCTCCCACGCACCCCTTCTGCCTCAAGGCAAGTCACGCTACATTTGCCTCCAAACACACGCTCCCACGCGCCCCTTCTGCCTCAAGGCCAGACGCGCTCCACTTGCCACCAAACACAAGCTGCCACGTGCCCCTTCTGCCTCAGGGCAAGTCACGCTCCACTCGCCTTCAAGAACACGCTCCCACGTGCCCCTCCTGCCTCAAGGCCAGTCACGCTACACTTGCCTCGAAACACACGCTCCTACGCGCCCCTTCTGCCCCAAGGCCAGTCACGCTACATTTGCCTCCAAACACTCGCTCCCACGCGCCCATTATGCCTCAGGGCAAGTCACGCTCCAATCGCCTTCAAGAACACGCTCCCACGCGCCCCATCTGCCTCAAGGCAAGTCAGGCTCCACTTGCCTCCAAAAACACGCTCCCACGCGCCCCTTCTGCCTCAAGGCCAGACACGCTCCAATTGCCTCCAAACACACGCTCCCACGCGCCCCTTCTGCCTCAAGGCCAGTCACGCTACATTTGCCTCCAAACACTCGCTCCCACGCGCCCATTATGCCTCAAGGGCAGACGCGCTACACTTGCCTCCAAACACACGCTCCTACGCGCCCCTTCTGCCCCAAGGCCAGTCACGCTACATTTGCCTCCAAACACACGCTCCTACGCGCCCCTTATGCACCAAGGCCAGTCACGCTAGATGTGCCTCCAAACTCTCGTTCCCACGCGCCCGTTCTGCCCCAAGGCCAGTCACGCTACATTTGCCTCCAAACACGCTCCCACGCGCCCATTATGCCTCAAGGGCAGACGCGCTACACTTGCCTCCAAACACTCGCTCCCACGCGCCCATTCTGCCTCAAGGGCAGACACGCTACATTTGCCTCCAAACACACGCTCCTACGCGCCCCTTCTGCACCAAGGCCAGTCACGCTAGATGTGCCTCCAAACTCTCGTTCCCACGCGCCCATTCTGCCTCAAGGCCAGACACGCTCCAATTGCCACCTAACACTCGCTCTCACGCGCCCGTTCTGCCTCAAGGCCAGTCACGCTACATTTGCCTCCAAACACTCGCTCCCACGCGCCCATTATGCCTCAAGGGCAGACGCGCTACACTTGCCTCCAAACACGCTCCTACGCGCCCCTTCTGCTGACGTCACGCTCATTTGCCTCCAAACACACGCTCCTACGCGCCCCTTATGCACCAAGGCCAGTCACGCTAGATGTGCCTCCAAACTCTCGTTCCCACGCGCTCATTCTGCCTCAAGGCCAGACACGCTCCAATTGCCACCTAACACTCGCTCTCACGCGCCCGTTCTGCCTCAAGGCCAGTCACGCTACATTTGCCTCCAAACACTCGCTCCCACGCGCCCATTATGCCTCAAGGGCAGACGCGCTACACTTGCCTCCAAACACTCGCTCCCACGCGCCCATTCTGCCTCAAGGGCAGACACGCTACATTTGCCTCCAAACACACGCTCCTACGCGCCCCTTCTGCACCAAGGCCAGTCACGCTAGATGTGCCTCCAAACTCTCGTTCCCACGCGCCCATTCTGCCTCAAGGCCAGACACGCTCCAATTGCCACCTAACACTCGCTCTCACGCGCCCGTTCTGCCTCAAGGCCAGTCACGCTACATTTGCCTCCAAACACTCGCTCCCACGCGCCCATTATGCCTCAAGGGCAGACGCGCTACACTTGCCTCCAAACACACGCTCCTACGCGCCCCTTCTGCCCCAAGGCCAGTCACGCTACATTTGCCTCCAAACACACGCTCCTACGCGCCCCTTATGCACCAAGGCCAGTCACGCTAGATGTGCCTCCAAACTCTCGTTCCCACGCGCCCATTCTGCCTCAAGGCCAGACACGCTCCAATTGCCACCTAACACTCGCTCTCACGCGCCCGTTCTGCCTCAAGGCCAGTCACGCTACATTTGCCTCCAAACACTCGCTCCCACGCGCCCATTATGCCTCAAGGGCAGACGCGCTACACTTGCCTCCAAACACTCGCTCCCACGCGCCCATTCTGCCTCAAGGCCAGACACGCTCTAATTGCCACCTAACACTCGCTCTCACGCGCCCCTTCTGCCCCAAGGCCAGTCACGCTACATTTGCCTCCAAACACTCGCTCCCTCGCGCCCATTATGCCTCAAGGGCAGACGCGCTACACTTGCCTCCAAACACACGCTGCCACGCGCCCCTTCTGCCTCAAGGCCAGTCACGCTCCATTTGCATCCAAACACACGCTGCCACGCGCCCATTCTGTCTTAAGGCCAGACACGCTACATTTGCCTCCAAACACTCGCTCCCACGCGCCCATTATGCCTCAAGGGCAGACGCGCTACACTTGCCTCCAAACACACGCTGCCACGCGCCCCTTATGCACCAAGGCCAACAACGCTACATTTGCCTCCAAACACTCGCTCCCACGCGCCTCTTCTGCCTCAGGGTAAGTCACGCTCCACTCGCCTTTGAGAACACGCTCCCACGCGCCCATTCTGCACCAAGGCTAGTCACGCTCCACTTGCCTCCAAACACGCTCTCAGGCTCCAAAAGCGCCCTTTTTGTCTAAAGGCCATTCACAGATTTCTATGACAGGTCAAAGGGAGTGTTAAAATAATATTTTAAAAAGTGAATGTCACAAGAACAGTGATTCCGTTCTTGGCCGTCGAGCTGTGTACATCTCTCCCTCGCTAGTTATCTCTTCGACCAGAGACAAGCCCCGTGCCGGGGTTGAAGCGATAGGTTCAGTGTCAAGTGTATTTCTCAGAATCTTTCTTAGTGCGAACAGTACTTACTAAATATATACTTTTAAAAAGATCTGTGAAAGTGTTAATTGTGTCTACTTCAAGTTCTGTCTTGGGTGGAAAATCGTCTGTTCCACGTTGACTTTTCTGCAAGACTTCATCACTGGCCATGGAAGAACCAAGAGACCCGTTCCCACCGCTCCTCTAAGCTTTGCCCTTAGCACTGCATACGCTAAATAACTACTATCAAAATCCCCCTCATCTTTCCTACTATCCACACCTCATGAATCCGTTAGCAGCGAGCCAGCCCGCATATGCATCAGCTGTCATACAACAGTGAAACCTCGCGAGGCAGCCGCCACTACATCAAATACGTTCAACTGAATCGCCTTCAGATAAGCGTTCGACTACTGTTTCCAAATGCTAGTGAGCAGTGCCCGAAAAGCCTACCTACTTCTCAAACTACGCCGTTGTATAACATTAAAACTGGCAACAGATTTACACCTCTTGAAGAAACTAATATTACTCAAGATCCTTCCGGTTTTAATCCTTCTCCCTCACAAACAGACAAAATATTTTCCCCCACCCAATTTTCATTCATAACCCACCTGCTCACGCGGAACTCCTCAAAATAACCAAAGACCTACTAAAACATGAAAACATTACCACTAGAGGGAAAGGATCCTACACGGAAGTTGATGTAAATTTTGTTGATGATTTCACCTTGCTCCAAAAAAATCTCTCAACTAAAGGCCTGTTTTATCATACCTACCGAGATCCAACCAAAGCTACCATTTCTGTAGTGCTCCGAAACGTCCCAACATCTTGCTCTGAAGAAGAAATACTCCAAGAATTAGTTGCAAAAACTTACCTGTAATAACAGGTATACGATTAACCAACAGTGAACGCAAACCATGGCCATTATGTGCAGTAACTCTCTCTCAAATCAACGAAGGAATGGCAATCTACAATCTAAAGGAATATTCTATTATAATTTTTTATATAAATTATTCTATATAAATTAATATAAAATTATTTTATATAAATTATTCTATATAAATTTTCTTCTATTATAATAGAAGAAAATTGTCATAGACCTGGTCCAGTTCACTGTCGGCAATGTCAGACGTACGGACATTCAAAAAAACTATGGTTTTCTACCGCGCTGTGGAAAATGTGCGGGTCAACACGCTTCTGTCGAGTGCGCCAATGAAGTAACCAAATGTGTAAACTGTGAAAAGCTACATCGGGCCTCCCGCCAAGAAAGTCAGATATACCAGAATATTCTACTTAGAAAAGTTCTTCCCACCCAGCCGGGCAACTAGCCTCCAGACATTCTTCCAATAGCCCTGCCCACACAATGTCACTCCCCCAAACCCATTCACCGCCTCTCCTCTCCTCCCCGCCACTTTAACACCTCAGAGAATGGCCTGCGAACATTTCTCCTCTCGCCGCACTACATCCAGACAGGCCGACCGACCGAACCGAGGTCACCATCATCATATCAACCGCCCTGGTGCAGTTTTCCTAAAACATTCAACATTCCCAATTCATTCTCAATCTCAAATTATATCACAAATTGTTTCTCAGCGATTCGAAATATTCCTTTCAAATTTTTTAAATCAAATAATCCCCGTTTTTACCAACACAATTCTCCAATCTCTGAAATTCTACTATCCACAGATTTATGACTACAAATATATCCCGTCATTCAATTCGTGTTATATCGTGGGATGCAAATGACATATGAATTAATATTTACTTTCTCGCACATTTTCTGCGTAATAATAATAATAATAATAATAATAATAATAATAATAATAATAATATTGATACGGCTTGCATCCAAGAAACCCACTTCAGTCCCTCTGTTAAAATTTTCATACCTGTATATTCGATGTATCGACACGATCGTCCACAAAACCGCAGCAGTGGTGGTGTCGCTATTTTTACAAAAAACTAATATCTCACTTTACTAGCTTCCTGAATATGCAAACCCCACGTTTGAAAATATAAGCATTTCAGTACAGCAAACCGGACAATCCTACCTCATCGTGACCTCAGCTTATAAGTCCCCAATATTCGATACAAAACAGTTGATATTGATCCGCTGTTTTCATCAAATCAACCTACAATTGTTGTAGGAGGCTGGAACGCCAAGATTACAGTATGGGGTAGCAGACTCCTGCCGGCATCCTTCTTCTTGCAGATACCGAAAGATTAAAGCCAAAAGTGCATGCTCCTGATTCTCCCAATTATTATCCCTACCAATCTTCAGTACATGCAGACATTCTCGATTTCGGTATCTCTAGAAACATTAGCTATAACATTTTCGTAGAACCACAGACCGCTCTCCCTTCAGACCATCGCTCTCTTATTTTCTCCCTGAATACTTCATTAAAAGACAATCGCTCAGCCCAGCCCTACCACCTACAAAAACCTACAAAAAAAACATCTACATGCCCTCATTTTCAGAATCTGATATCTCACATCCTACCATCACTTCCATCGCAGAAAAACTCACAAGAAATTGACAGAGCCATTGACACCCTCACCCACACCAGTCTCGATAGTTTAGACCTAACAGCTCCCCCAGTACGTCAGCGCACCCACTACCTCATATTCCACCAATCTTACAGAAACTTTTATCACAAAAGATATATACGAAATCACTGGCAAAAACATCGCTCCCCCTTCTTGAAATCCTACCTAAACCTACTCAATAAAATAGTAAGACATCTTTTGGCAATATCAAACGCCCTATACCTTCACTTTTAAACTCAAACCACCAACCCAACCGATAACACGCTGTGGAATATCACGTCTCTTGCTCAGACCAAGTAATATGCCCACCCTAACAACCGCAGCATCCGTAGCAACTTCACCTGCAGATAAAAGCAAAGTACTTGGTGAATACTTTGCCGCAACCTTCACTCCCCATTCTTCAGAAAACCCCCTTCATGATAATTTTGGTCATTGGAAGAATCCAACGAACTGTAGCAACAGTCCCAAGATACCCAAAATGTATATCTCCCATCGAAATTGTAAATATTATATCTGTCGCTACACCAAAAGTTTCCAGCGGTCGCGACCTAGTTCCTAGTTGTACTTAAACACCTCCCAATCAGAGCCATTTTACATATAACATCAATATTCAATTCACCTTTCCGTCTATCATACTTCCCTTGGAAGTGGAAACACGCCCACATTATTCCCATTTTGAAACCAGACAAGCCAAAAAACGATCCGTCAAGTTATCGCCCAATTAGTCTTCTGCCCTCCGTAGGAAAACTATTTGAAAAATGTATCCTCACCAAATTAATCTCCCATCTCTGTTCAGTCGAAGCCATACCTCCGCACCAATTCGATTTTCAACCATTACTTTCAACAAATCACCAGATATTAAGATTAACCGAGGATATTATCGAAGGTGAACATGAAAAGAAACAAACAGTTGCAATCTTCCTGGATGTAGCAAAAGCTTTTTGACACCGTGTGGCACTCAAGAGTATTATTCACACTCATTCAAATCGGAACCCCCGCTATCTTTTACATATTATCAAAAGCTTCCTTGCAGATCGCATTTTTTCAGTTCGCCTTCCTGGAACTCTTTCGTCATCTTTCCCTATAAAAGCAGGAGTACCCCAATGATCTGTTTTTTCTCCCACACTAATCACTATACTGCCGACATACCATCCATCCCACATACTTTCAATTCCACTGTTTGCTGATGATACCGATATATATATTCCTCAAACCCTGATATTGTCACCGCACAAGAAGACCTGCAACATCACCTCTCCCAGTTCTCCGACTGGGCCAAGAAATGGCACATCCGGATAAACCTAGAAAAAAGTCAAGCCAAAATCTTCACGCTCCGCAGGCCAAATAATCCTCCCCTCTCAAGTATCAAGGAGAAAATATAACTTGGCTCCCTAACAAGGAGCCTGTGAAATATCTTGGTGTACTTTTTGATAGGTTCACGTGGAAATCTAATTTTCTTCACCCGTAATTTTGGTCACCCGTAGAACCCACCAATTACATTCCGTATTAAAAAAGGCATCACCCCTGTTACTCCATGTTGCTTCTCACCTATACCAATCAATGATCTTATCCTATGCTTCTCCTATCAGGAAGTCAAATATCCATAAAATGCAAATTTTCCAAAAGAAATCCCTCCAAACCATTACAAAAGCTCCCTGGTTTGTACCTAATTCCCAGTTACATAATGTACTCGGAATTACTCCGTCCATTTCTCCCTCCTATCCTCTCGCTTCTATCCTAAAATTCTCCAAATTCCCTTAGCCGTACGTTTCAAAATCTGAAAACAAAATCCCCACCACAATAGATTAAAGCGTAATCTACCGCGACAGTTCTTCAACCCGCCCTGATCATCATGGAACTGATGTGCCTTGACACATTTAATGTGCACGAACTCAATGTAGTTTATCTGCCAAAAATGTTTCTTAAAGAATGCTTACATAATTCAATGTACCTTCAATGTATCGTACTCGACTGCTGAGGGCCTTCGGGCCAAGCAGAAATAAATAAAAAAAAACACTGTGCTCGGTGGAAAAATGTTGACCCCATGTCTGAATTCAGCATGAAAAGATGCACTAGATTTACTAAACAGATTTCTTATGAAGAAAAGCTTGTCGATCATTGTTATTGGAGCTCTGGGATTTGTATCGCACAATTTTTGTAAGAACTTAGGTAAACTCCCAAGACTGGGAAGTGTAAGACATTGTTTTATTGCAAACAGCTAAACTTTTGCGCAAAGCATTGTAGAGGTACCGACAGACTCTAGATATGCTTCTTAGGAAGGTGGTTGCAAGTTGAACATTTTCTATTCAACCGACTCGTAACACGTCGTGAATTAGAGGAATAATAATAATGTGGGAAGACATCGAAATAGAATAACAATTGTCTTAAAAATCTATATTCTTTAAAATATTTACTGGGCAACTTGATGAAATAAATTCTAAGAAATTTGTGCGTCTTCACTGCTGTCTCACTTGCGATCGTCTCTCTTTTCCGTTTCCATCAACAATCTTCTTCGTTATGGTGACATCTCGCTCCTGAACCGAGAAACCCAAGAAACCGTCCTGATCTGAATCGGCCTTCCATAATAATAATAATAATAATAATAATAATAATAATAATAATAATAATAATAATAATAATAATAATAATAATAACGAAGACAGCAGAATGTTATGTACTTATGCGACCAGAATAAATTCTTCAGGCAACTCAAAGATCAAAGGAAGTTGTCAGATATAGTTCTTAAAAGCTACGAGATGGAAGAATATTAGAGTAATATATGGAGAGTTTCCAAGATCCATGATGATGGAACTTACTGGATAGCAGAAGAGGAAGAGAAATGTTGTGATATACCATAAATGTGCTTGCCTAATATTACACGGAGAGATGTCTTCGATTCATTCAGGAAGACGCAGAATGGGAAAGCACCAGGTACTGATGGGATACAAAACTTTTAGTGGAAGTATTTCCCGTGTGCTCACGCGGCTCTGGTCAGATGGTTTCAAGCCGCGTTGAACTATTCAACTATCATTCAGGCGCCTTTTACTGAAAAAGTTATATTTATGAGAAGCACGTCTAGCGATCTTAAGACTCCGAGTAAATATCAACTTATCACATGTCTCCCCACAATATGTAAGACTTCTACATCTGTGCTAGCTAGGATGCTGAATACCCATCTAAAGGTCAATAATCTTCTGGCACTAGAGCAAAATGGATGCAGAAAAGGTGTTCAAGCATGAATGTGTGATAGTGAAAGAATAGTGCAAAGAATGATAGTGCAAAGAATGATTGATAGTAGACAGTGCTTTAGTCAATCAAGTCAAAAAAAGATACCACACTTCTGTGGGATCAACTATACCAAGGCCTTCAACTTGATACCTCATTTGTGGATTTTGCATGTCCTTCGCCTCTACAAAGTAAATACCCAGTATGTAAATCCAATTCAACACTGCATGACAACGTGGCGTCCTAAGATAAAAGTCTCATTACTAGACGCAGCTATACCATCAACGAACTAAGCATCAAACGAGGATTTTTCTGGAAGACAGTCATAGTCCCTTATGGTTCTCCCCCTAACCAGGACTCTCCCACCAGCAGGGCACCGCCCCAGCTGGAACAAGCTCTAAGTTCCCGACAGATCTCCCGGAATATGTGCTAGTGTAGTGCATGTTAGTGTAAGTATGTGTGTAAGGGGAGAGGATAGGAAAAGGAAGAGGAAGGGAAGATCGCGCGCGGTCCGTGACCCTTTTGGTAGGGTACTACTCCGGCATTCGCCTGGTGTTGATCGGAGAAACCACGGAAAACTACCGATCAGAGCAGCCGGCCGCTAGAATTCTCCTCCAGACAGCGACTGAATTCGACATAGCTGAAAAACTAGTGTCGAAAATCCTGCCGCCGTCAGGACTCGAATGTAGGACCTCCCGGTCAGAGGCGCTGCAGTGACATCAGTTGATGCACTGAGCTACCGCTCCCGATGATAAAGCTGTGTCTCTGCATTAGCTAATACGTGGATAATTATACCCAGAGGCTGAAGAGTTTGTAGTGGCTATCCAGCATAGGGTTCTGCGAAACAAAAACTACGAAAAAAGTGTTACGAATATTAATGTGATAGAGAAATTCAGAAAATGTAAATCATATGGTGAGTCAATTGAACATATTATGGCGGGCTGTCCGGCATAATGCCGCGGCATTATCAGAGAACGCCTATCTTGGAAGACACAACCAACGCGCAAAATTGATACATCAAGAACGTGCTGTTAAACACGGACTGCTTTGACTCTTCTAAGCCATATTATAAATATTGCCCACCCCCAGTGAATACAGTAAAAATCGGGTGAATAGAGCAGCCCCGAGGGTTCTGTTAACCACCTTAAGTTTTCCTCTCAATTTCCTTGCTTCTTCTTTCTGGACGTAGGGTAAAAAAGCAAACCCATAGAAATATGGAGCCCCGATCCAAGAGTCGGACCCGAAGCCGCCGCCTGGGCCTGCGAGGGCGCGTGTTGCGCCGCCGCTGGGGGCCACAGCCTGCGTGGCGGCGGGGGCCAGGATGTAGTACAAGCACTCAGCAACCATATGCTTCCTCTGCTGAACGTGTTTTGCTAGAAACTCAAGCGACAACCATTAAAGCAGGCCTTAGCACACAACGATTTAATTGGAATACTGACATGAACAAAAATGTCATTCGCTGTTTTACGAGTGCTACAAATTGTGAAACTGATAGGACAGAATACAGAAATCGGATGTTTTTAAAATTTCTTTAGACATACTCGCAATATTCTGGGATTATCAACGAACAAAACCTTGTCTATAGAAAAAGAGCAGTAATTAGTACACACCTTGTGTCACCACACGATATTAATCTTGTCAAGAAGGAAATGCATCAAAACAATGACAATCACCCCCACCCAACCTCATTTAATAAGTTCTAATGACACTACCAGCCATAACATTCCACACACCTTAAACGCAAGTAGAAATCATACGTCAGAAATCAGTAGTGAGAGTTGAGAGGCATTAAGATCTATAATTAAGCATTAGTTTTTTACAACACACAGCAGATTTTATGGTATTGACCCAAATACAAAACCGAAGTTATTAAAGCCGAGAAATATAACAGCAAAATGATGGAGAGTGTACATATCTTGAACTCAGAAGTTATACCAGCTGAATTAGAACAAAAGAAAATACTGGAAGAACTTCATCACATTGTATACTATGGTGCAGCTACAGTTCTGAATCTAGGTCAACAAAGGACGCAACACTTTAATTAACAACCAATCATGCGAAAGATAAGAAAAAACCCAATTGGAAAGTCAGATTAGAAAAGCGTATTGGTCTGCTGTGAGAGAAGCTTGGAAGTCTTACTCAATATAAGAGGAGAGTGAGAACCAAAAAACTAAATAAACGAGTCCTTGAAAGTATCAAACCAGTTACACTTAAGCAATTGTCAGAGAAGGTCTTAATGGAAATAATGGATAAGCACACTCAACAGATATCTGTTTACTCCAAAAGACTTCGAAGTTACAAGCTGCCATTCAAAAACGGCAAAACGCAGAGTTCCAGAACCAAAAGTTTTTCTACAGAAAAACTTCAGATTAACTCTCAACATAAACACAATAAACGAGATAACAAATACTGTTCCAACTGAACAACAAATCATCAATTTTTGGTGTAGTGTCTGGAAACAGCCTGCTCAACATGATCCAAACAGCTCGGAGCTAGATGCTGAGAGAAAAAGAATGGAAAAGATTGAAAGAATGGTACCCGTACATATTAATGAAGAAGATGTAAGACAAGTCATTAAGAAATCATCTAACTGGAAAGCGAAGAAATAAAAGAGGTGATCTTCGTCAACATAGTATTTTTTTATTAAGATAGCCGGCTTTCGACAGCTTTGCCGTCATCATCAGTCTACATTGTACAGAAAAAATATAAATAAATTACAAATAAAATACACAATAAGATAGCAAATTGAATTACAATTAATAGATACATTAATATAGAATCGTTTAATATGGATCGTGTCAACCTCTAAGCAAGCACAGAATACACTAAGAGACATAAGAATGTGGCAAAAATCTTTCATCAACACTTAACAGGTAACATAATGAAAGTCCCTTATTTTAAATATGAACTTTTGAATGTTACTGAGAACCAGAATATAAGGCTATACTCTATATAAGTACTATACTAATATATAAGGCTATATAAGAACAATGTTACTGTTCCAACCAACCGCCCTGACATCTTGTTCTTAGACAAAGGTAGTCAAGAGGTGAATATTATTAACACTGCCATACGTCTCCCTCATAACATCACTACTACCTACAATACCAAGATGAATAAATATAAGGATTTAGCAGATAAGATAAAGAAAGTCTGGAAGGTAAAAAAAGGTCACCATTCAACCTAAAGTAATTTCAAATACTGGAGAAGTGTTAAAATCGTCAAAGCGTCAACTCGAGGTATTAGGAGCTGGAAAACTGCTAATGACAATGCAAAAATCGGTCATTCTGGATACATGTCATTTAATAAGAAATTTCCTCGGAGACGACCTTGATTAAACCAACAGAATGCATGAACAGCGCCCGTACTTGCTTGCTGGAGCCGTACGAGTGAGCGTAGCCGAAGTGCCTACGGCAGGTGAATGTTTCCCCCCGCGAGGGAGAAGTGAAAAAGTCATAATAATAATAATAATATTTAATATAATAATAATAATAATAATAATAATAATAATAATAATAATAATAATAATAATAATAATAATAATAATAATAATAATAAGTTTATCCAGCCGGCCGTCTTTCACAGGTTCGAATGCTGCATACGTATGAACGTATTTGTGATTGTGTTTTCACCCCTCACTATCATCCTATAACCTCATAGTTCATAATGGCTAACAAACTTGTCTGAACAATGGATACTTCCGAAAAGACTGTTACTCATTGCGATAAAAGACTGGTTAATTCAGAATAAATATGACTGGACCTTCAAGAATATCGTGTAGGCTTGCCGATATTCGCATAAAAATATTTAAAAACTAGTGGTGCTAAAACAGCACGTACTTTTTTGCCCTAATTTTCACGCAAAATTAAGAGTGAAATTATCTCTTTACATCTGATATTTTACTATTGCAAAATCTGGATTCTATTTCAACAAATATCTAATAATATGAAAGGAATTCCTTCCACTGCTATTGTTAATATCTTTATTTCTATCGTTGCCCTGCTATGCTCACAAATTTTCTCAATGTTAACACTAATATATTAAATTTACTTCCAATATAATCATGGATTCACCATACAACATATTACTCCTTATATGCATATGGACGTGAAAACGAATCACAATTCCTGAAATTTCTATTGATTGAAACCAATTTTTAGATTGATAGCAACTAATACAAAGTATCAGCCTTTTTCAACAATAAGAAATTAACGTTTATTCTTTTATATATACAAATTCTATTGATCTCATGAGAATTACTTTTTCAATCTAGAACTTTAAAACACCGTACGGGTTGGAATACTATATTCGCCGGGTATTCGCATGCTTACTACAATATCTTGTTAGATGGCTTCTCGGCTGACCTGCAGAATGTTGTCCACGGAATCCTTGGTATCCCACTTTCGCCTTCCTACCTATCATTAAAATAAATTAATGTTTCAGAATGTCCTCAACAATTTGGTCTTAATAGGATTTAATATTTCCCATAAAATAAATACGCGGTCGCGACTTTCCCTATCTGTGATTCGTATGAAACACCTACTCGTGACTGTCTATCGTCAGCTACTTATTGAAAAATCCTTCCGTCTATGGAACTACCCTCATATATATCCCATCGAAACACGGAGTCTATTTTAATTCGAAATTCAAACAACTACATTAATAAAATTTACAAATATAATTTACTACTACAATTTAAACAAAACCAAGCTCTCAAACTAATCATAAATTCCCGCCTCACTATCATTTAAATAATGCCCAGCCTTTGCTGAAAATCCGTTCGCACCTCACCAACCGCTTGCGTGTGCTTGCTTCAATATCGTTTTAGGGACTGATATATTGCGCCCTTCTATAAGATAACGACTTTCAATGCCCTCTCTACACGTTTGCATATAATGTGTTCTGGGCCGTATCCATATGCACAGCGCAATGACACCGAGCATGGAATATCACACTTTGTTGATGGGTTGTCCTAACAACGTGTATTCGAAAAAACAACGTTTTTTCGAAAATTTGGAAATTGTCCCAGCGGCCTCATGCAAAGTACCCTTCAGAATTAAAATATCGATATCAAATTCAAGAGGGCGGCGACATCAGTCATATCGAGTGGGGAATATAAATTTTGGAGAAAACCAATTTAACGATTGAGTCGCTAGCCGCACAGACAGACGGACGGACAGACGTTTTCCCGTCAATCGATTTGTAGTAATCAAGGACCCACAAAACATGGAATCCTCTACACCACGTATTAGAGGATTTTTGTATCTAAATTTAGCAACTGGATTTATCCTCTTTTTATTTTTCAGGGCCCTTTAATAAGAGTTTTTCTTCCGGAAATTCGCACCATCACATTTCTTATACTCTACTCCGTTGTGAGAAAATAATAGGATGGATGTGTTACTGCAACCCGCAATACATTCATGTATTTAGGAACTGCAGTGCGGCAATCCGGGCAGTAGCATTATCCGGGTATATAGTGGGGGAGAGGCGGATGGAGCGGGACGGGAGCAGCGGGGGGGGGGGCTTGGCGGCAGAGAGGAAAGGGGGACGATACGATGATGCAAAAGAATTTTCTTCCATTTCACTGCGAGAATTCCTTCCTTTTAGAGTATAATTTGTTTAGTTTTATAAATATAAGTACATCTCCGGGCATCATCGGCTTACTTCAGCTAATAATTAATAACATTAGTAGAGGAAGGGGAATGTTTTGGTTTTGTGGTATTTCTTTGTCAAAGAACGAAAATGTCTGCATGCTTGCCACAGCCTAGTTGATTCGAATTCGCATAGCAACTTTTAATTCTTTCAAAAGAGGTAGAGTGCAAAAAATTACTCAGATTAAAGCACACGTGGTGTGGCACGGCGACCTCCTCGAGCAGGATTTCGGAAACATGAAGACAATTGAACGTGTCTGGGATGAAGGGTTTTGCTGAAGATGCCCTTGCACAGGATCTAGTACAACACACGCCAGGGAATGATGTTTTATGCCTCAGGCTAGTTTACCTTTTAACTACCAGCTACATGTATCTGAGTGAGGTACCTAAAATTTCCTATTATCCTTCACAAACAAAATCAAGTAAGACTTTCTATCAAAGGAGTAGAGGTGTATAAGTGTTTATGCAAATGAAAAAGTATAAAAACACCCTAAATTCAGATTCCAAATAAAAAATATATAATTTCTATTCTGTAACGACATAAATTGAATAACACTTAAACACAGACATCACATTTCTATTTCTGAATTGTTACTACACTGTTTCATGACTTCTTTGGTAAATTATCGTCTTCGTGAATGAACAACAAAAATGTAATCCCATTTTAAATCCAATACCATCTTAAAATACAAACATATAAATACTTAAATAATCTTTTCTACACACTATAAATTATCTCTTCCCTATCTTTCAATTCAAATAAAAATGTTCTAGACAAGCATTAATTCTCCCCTCCTTGAAATCTCATTACGTCATTGCTCTAATTGGTCTAGTGCACAAAAGTCTCTATTTAACAAGTTACTCAACTCCCTGGAACACAAAACATTTCACCGTCTACTATTCATTCCATTTCGCAGCTTCTTCAAAGTTTGCGAAGACATTTCTAGACTAAGAGTATTACTTTTAAAAAAAGTAAGAAACAAATTTCAGGATAAAAGTCTACATATTGAAATACAAAATTTACCTCTCAGAAACTAATTTTCGTTTATTTTTATCCCTCTTGATTATTTTCAACTTAAATATTCAGTCAGTAATTTTAATAAAATAACGTTCTACAGCTCTAAAATTATTTCGAGTTCCTTGGCTAATAAATTCAAAATAATCTCTTAAGGTACAAATCATGATCTAACAATTTTAAGCACGTACACACGGATTCCCGATGCCACCAGAATCATCTCAATACTTGTAACAATAGCACATTTATGTTGTTAACTTGTCCTTCACACGACAATTATTCATTCATAATTTTAATTGTTCTTAAAATTCGGGGATATTTGCTGTTTTTGTTTATTACAATTTATAATTTATAAGAGATTATAAAAATTTGCAACCTTATTTATATCAAATAGTGGGATTTAACTGAATTTATGTTGCCCTCTCTGAAATAAACACGCCGTACGATGCAGTAACATTGCAATACTCCACTCATCTTTTCCGGTTGGAATAAATGACTACCAAGTAACGAGTATCCCATCTTTACGGTATTTAAATATAATATAAAACTAATGTTCAAATAGGAAACTCATATAAGAGTAAAAAGTGCAACATTAAATAAATACTTAAAATCAATAATGTTGACACATTTTTTCTAATTTTCTATAACTAGATAATTCTTCAAAATACATTGAAGGACTTACACATCATGTCAATTTACGATCCACGGCGTACCCCAGAATAAATTGCAAAAGAATAAAGAAATATTTCATTTATTTAATAACTAATGTTATACTTATGTATTACAACCATTTTCTGAAAATGTAAGTTAAAATACATATTATGATGGAATCTGTCGTTACCTCCCTCCCTCAGTTGAAAGGCGACTGTTAAAGTGGATGTGACTCCCGGCAATTACATACAAACATATATACTCGATTTCAATTGTGCCCTTCTCTTCCTTGTATCTTCTGGTTTATTAGTAAGTTTTGTGCACAAGTTCTTGGCGTTTGATGAGTCCACTTTATCCTTGCAGCATCGGCATCTCCTATTTCTATTCCTTCGTGTAATTCCCATAAAATGCCTGTGCACTGAACGATGCGTGCGAAACACACGAGAAGGGAGATATTGCACATGTGAAAGAGAGCCATCTACGCGTACTATCGCTGTTCTGAATACAAAGAGTTTCCCAATACAAACTAGAGACTGTACAGCAAATTTAATGCAAATGAATTGTACGTAAGTTAGTAGTTTGTGTTTTGGTTTCCTTGAGCGCTGTCTTACACAAAATGTAAAAGTAATTGTTTACTGCCGGTTTTCTAACGAAAAGGTAGTAAATTGATGTTTTTGAGTAGGCATTGTATCCGTGTCGTTACCCTATGACGTCAGACATGGGCACTATTTCGCACGCAAGCTGCTAGCAGTTGCTTAGCAATGGGAGAGGGGGCAACCATCGATCCCAGCGTAGGTTTTACTTTCTCGTGTACATACGTATACACAGAGTAATACACATAGTATAGATAAGGTTATGTAATGCTGCGGAAAGTCGATTTTTAAATTTCAACGGAAGTACACATTTTGGGGTCACCTGACACCGAAAAAGTGTTTTTCTTCAAAACGTCCGCCCGTCTGTCTGTAAACACTACTAGCGCCTAAACCATCCGTACCATTTTTTCCGAATTGAAGAATCCCCAGTTGATCTGACTGTAGTAGAATTTTTAAGACTTTGAAAAACATTCTTTAAAATTTGTGGGTAATTTACATGAAGAACCCGGGACATTTTAAAAATTTTCTCAAAAACGGCTCCAAATTTTTTCTTTAAATTTCTTGAAATAATAAAGTGAAACACACTTCTAAAAGTGGCATAGGTCTGATTTTCACGGTTAACTATGAATTTTCGAAAATTGCAAAAGTTTAAATTTTTCAGTATCTTCCAACAACTATAAAATTGAAGACAGAGAATTTTCCTTCAAATTAAATTTGTTGTTTAAAAATACTCCTTTTATTAAAGTCATGTAGATATTTTAAAAATTTTAGTAGTTTTCGCGCAATAGTGCGTGCATTATTTGCAATTTAAAAAAATAAACAAAACAATATTTTGTCAAACGGGTCCAAATTTTTTCTTTACAGTGTTGGTTGGGTTAGTGCCAAACAAACCCTATACGATGATATAAACTACATATTGTACTGCTCTTTTGTTTTTTCAAAAACTATAAAAATATCCTTTTTTGTTTTGTCTCCCACGTCGGTAATATTTACGATAGAGGTAATTTCTTCACATTATTATATTTATGAGTACATGTGCTTTAAATAATGTCAAATAAAGTTTCTCGGAGACTCAAAAATGTTCTGTGAAAATGATCCCAAAATTCCGTTTTCTCAAAAATGGCTGCAAATATTTTTTTCCATTTTTTCCATTTTTTTTCCATTAATAGTGCTAATTGCTTTGTTTAATATGACGGATAGTTCATTTTGGTGTATTCATTTTGTTTTTTCAAAAAAATACACAAATGTAGTTTTTTGAAATATCTCTCCCGTCGTTAGTATGCACATTTCCATCAATTTTTACACATTATTGCCTTTGTGAGTGAAAGTGCTTTAAATGACTTCAAATGAAGTTTTTCGAAAACCTAGTAGATTCCTGTAAAAAAGGACTTCAAATTTCTAATTTGAAATAATTCTTAATCGCCATTTTCTTAAAAACGGCTTCAAATTTTTCAAAGGAAATTTCTATTTAGGACAATGTTTTACTCTTCTTTCATTTTCTTAAAGATATATTTCGGTTTAACTATTAGGAAAGCAAAAAGTTGAGAAAATGTAAAAAAATACTACTTTTTGCGACGATTGATGGCAGCTGGCAAGAGGATGGGACACACCATAATGCCAGTCCGCACCAAGGTAATTAGATAATATTACTACTAGAAAGTATGTGCCATTTTGTAGCTACACTAGTTTCCTTTTTGTTTGGGCCAGAATTTTCACTTTTATCGTTGAGTACGTTTATTACTAGAACTATTCTTATCCCTCAGTCATACTTTCGCTTTTCAACACTTTTCAAATATTTACAAAACAATTCGAAACAGTTGCCATGCGTAATCGCTTCGTGCAAACTCGCGCACTCTGGCGTACTCTTTCAGCCCGACGTACCCATAATCAGGTTCCGAACTTGTTTTAGTATCTGTCAGAAGAGAACAGTGTGCAGACGAAGCAACATATAACACGTTGAAGTAAAAAAACTTTCAATTGTATAGCAATTAATTTTGAAGTACTTGATTGGTGTGGGCAGGCGTTCATGAGCCAGTTCGGGCTGACGCGGCACCGGCGCGTGCACACGGGCGACTTCCGCTACAAGTGCGAGGAGTGCCCCGACGCGTTCGTGTCGCGCGGCCAGCTGCTGGCGCACGCGCGCAACCACGCGGGCGACGAGCGGCCCTTCAAGTGCCCGCTGTGCACGGCGTCGTTCGTACAGCGCGGCCTGCTCACGCTGCACCTGCGCAAGCACACGGGCGAGCAGCCCTTCCGCTGCGCGCTCTGCGCCCACGACTTCCCGCACCGGCGCCTGCTCGTCGCGCACCAGGCGGTGTGCCACAAGGTCTCCACTCCTGCCCTTCCTCTTTGTACGCGGTTAGAGACGTCTAGTGGCATACATACAATGGTTTTCCCAAGAGTAGCGCGCTCACAGCACAACAACGTATAAAACACTCTCCTATAACCTTCCAATACACTAAATATATTAACAAATACAACTCATTCAAACAATCCATATTCAATCCTGTCATAACGTAGCACAACATTCATTTACATCCCAAGAATTTAAAAAACGCTGTTGTTCCGAAATGCAACACGTGAGTAGCAAATATTGGCGGGCACGTTTTTCTTGGAACTTTGCTGTCGCGTGATGCTAGCTGCCTCGAAATCAGTTACACACTGAATATGAGAATTCGGTTTGTACGAACAGTGTCAAAAAATCGGTATAACTAAATCGAATATTTGCATTTTTCTGTTAACATCGTTGAATCTAAAATGTTGCGTTGTTTTTATTTTTGACTGAGTTACTGGATATCAAACGAAACCACAGACACCTATTACGTGACCTTAGACTGAATAGTTTTTTCTCGATTTCTGCGCACTTTTGAAATAAGTAATATAAATTCTGGTCATCAAATGGCAAATAATATTTATTTTGACAATGATATTTAATGAATTCGTTAAAATTTGTCCTGTATAATTTTAAATTATTTAGAGTGACTACAAGAAGTAATGTACTTCAGATACTGGGTCAAAAAACCCCATCTGGATCAGGTTTCTTGTCCACTTTCTCTGATCCATTGAGAAAACGCTGAGAAGGTCCTTTGTTTTACTTCTGGTTATAAATGTAGCCTCAGCATGCGCATATTTTGTTGTGCTCTCCTTTTGCTAGATGTCGCAGGAGTAGAGCCGAGAGTGTGGGTTGATATTGTGTTAGCAATACTATAAAATGAAATCTGGAGGTTTCAGGTGGCTTTCGTCTAGCGAGCTAGGTTCCCATACCGCCACCTCTGGTTCTATTTCCTGATGGGGTAAAAATTAATCTGTCTTCTTTTACATCCAGATCCCAGCCCATATTGCTGTTTGATATTATCAAAGCTTTTCGAAGGTAGAGAATGTCAATAAATGATGTAAGGTGTTGCAACCTGCTTATCACAGGTCTCCCGAGCCCATGGTCGTGAGGCTGGGACACCATGGGATGGCCATGAAATCTGTAGGTCGTTTATCCATGCAAATAAATTTCTGACGACTCTGGAGCTAAAATGTTTAATTTTCAAATGTTTCTCATCGCGGTTTGTTGGTACTTTTACATATAGTAATTTAACTGATAGTGAAAGGTTGGGTAGGGAATTTGAAGCTCATAAAACGTGAGCAGATTATACTTCTCTCCCGTTCGTGACAGTCAGGTTTTTTTAATTTTTTTCCGAAAATAAATGAAATGGAATGAATGAAAGGTGTCGAACGTAACCGGGCTGGCGGGACCGACGTCCGCCGCCGCCGCCGCCGCGTCTGGCAGCCCGGCCACTGCGCATGCGTGCGCGGCGGAGGGCGCCTCCGGGAGCTCGGCGGCTGCCCCAGCGGCCACGGCGCCCGTCGTCGGAGAGGCGGTGCCAAGCGATGTGCCCCCGGCGCCGACGAGTTCGCCTACAGATGGGGTGCGTTTCAGGGCAGAGTTTGCTTCTGGTAAATGTACCTTCACTGTCTGTGCACGTTTTCATGAGCTCAATGCATGAGTTGCGCAAATAATCGTTCGTCTTGTGCTTGCAGCAGTAAGTCCATTCAGACACAACGTGCTCGATATGGGGTTATAGCCAAAATATATACCAGATTTGCTTTTGCTGATTCTGGTAGTTTTAAATACACGGGAGCGAATTTTTTCTTACCTATTCTTGCAAAATACTCTCATTACTGCCTGTATTCATAATTCTACACTATGTATGTGTATTGGTTAGGGTGGGGATCCCAAAGCTAAAGAAAACGTGGGCATATTGTACTTCTCCCTTTAGTGTGATAGTTTTAACTATTTTTACGTTAAATAAATCAGTATTATTTTCGTTATCTTTTGTTCTTCTCTCTTTATTCCTTTGTCGCTGCATGAGTTTTTCGCCACTACTTCCTCTGTCTTTTTTCTTGACTATTATTTTTGCTCTTTATATTTTTGTTCTATCTTCTTTTTGTCTTTCTCATCTTTGTCTTTGTCCATTTGACACTTTTAGTTTGTATTTTCTTTTCTCATTTTCATGACTTTCCAATCTTGTTATTTTTTCCTACATTTCATCTCTTTTCGTATTTTTTAAGTCTATTTTATACTTGATTTTCACTCTGTTATTCCTAGATAATACTTTTTGTTTTTACTCATGTTTTCATTTTTTTCGTGACTCTTCTTGCATTTTTATGTTCTTCTGTTCATCTCAATATTTTGTCTCATATTCCTCTTTTATTTATTTCTATTATTTTTTATTTTATTTGGCTGCTAACCTTACTTTTGGCCATTTTCGCTTCTTTGAGTTTCACTGACTGATTACAATCAATTGTGACTTAATCTGTCACACCCATACTATTTGGTACTTATGTACTTCAATAAGAATGTTAATTAATACTGAATAATTATTTAACTACTTTGAGTATATTCTAGTAAGCTCTAGACAGTGACTTGTAATTATACATCATAACCAATGAGCATTGATTCCAGATATTTTGGGATATATTTTGAAGTCAGGTCGATAGTTTAATGGATAGCCTGTGTAATTAGTTTCATAATAAATGTCCAGCCCGGAAGAGGGCCAAAATTTAGGGATCTAAAATGTAGATTGGTTTCATTCAGCTGTTGTCATAGCCCAAGACATACCCCAATCTACAATAGATTTCAAGAAGAAATAACACTTATTGAGTCTAGATGCTTTATGTGGCTTCAGGACGTCGCAGGGTCGTCGATGGAAATGCAGCCACTCCCCTCAGGAGATGATTCATGCGGAGTGGAAGACTCATCGCCGTCGTCCCCAGCTACTTCAACTGTAACAGTCCCGTCAATCTCAAGCCTTTCGGCCTCTTCCACCCCAGCTGCACCCCACATCACTCGGCCAGTCGTCACTTCGCCTTCAGTTTCGGTACTGACTCTTACGAAACCGTCTTCATCTTCACGAGCTGCACATATACCCTCCTCAACATCCTCAGTAACAGAACCTATTCCTTGCACAATTACTACTACGTCGCCAACAACTCCATCGTCATCGCAAGCTCCCACGACGCCCCCGCGCCCGCGCCTGCTCCTCGTCACAGTGAAGACGCCGGAGAAGCTGCGCCTGGAGTGGGGGGAGCAGCCGTCTCCGCAGGCGTCGGCGAAAGATGGCACTTCGGTTCTACAAGAGGAGCACAGGCCCGCAGACGACAGGCTTACGAGTGAAGACGACTGTCACCATATGTCACATTTGGCAGCTATTGTCAAGACTGCAGCATGCCTAGGAGATATGAACAGTCAAGTCATTGTAAAAATTGATGACGAACAATATCCTGTAGAAACTTTTCTGCAAACGTGTAGTCAAGAAGTTAACTACCAATGTGACGAACTTGTGAATGATTCAACTTCCGTTACAAATATAGTTAATATTGAAACTCACGAGGATGAACACGAAATGTCATTTAAGAATGATACATCGCAGTGGCCGTTTGAAGGCATCGAGAGAACCAGCGAAGTTATAGTGAAGAGCGACGAGGACACTATTATAGGATCGCCTCTTTCTGAGGTGGTAATTAAGGTTTCAGAGTCGGAGAATGTGATACATGACATATCATCGAGGAGCTTACAAGAATATAAGGCAGCATTCAAACCGAAAATTGTGAGAGTGGACCATACCCCCAAATCTGTACGAAATTTGCCCGTTCAGATTGAACATCAAGATAAAGGGAGCAGTTGGCCAACCTGGCCCACAGCGGTCGTGACCATCGAAATAGAAGGTACAGATAATGAAGATATCTAATTAAAGGAGCTTGAAGAGGATAGACAATAAAGATTCGCGGGAGGAGGAACTGTCAGAGGGGTGCGGATAGTTTTACTGTCGAGAGAGAAAGCACTGATACGAGGGAGAACAGAATTGACGTGCAGATTGATAATGAACAATTCGGAACTTCTACACAGAGTAGATCCTATGAACCTTTTTGAATGATACTTATTCCACGTTCATGGACCCGAAATTTATGTAATAGAAAGAGAAACGAGAATGAATATTGATTCAGTAACTAGCATTTATATCCCTGCTATTTTTCATTTGTTTCACAATATATTTTCATTTTATATTTGATCTACTCTACAACTTGCATGTGGTCTGTGCACCAAGTGAATAACTCAACATAAGAGAAAAATGCAAGATGTTCGCTGTGATCGACGGATAATAAGATATTGGAACTAAAACTTAATTAAAATAATTTTTAAGATATGTTTTGTTGTATATATACGAGTAATAAAGTTGGGGAAATAATATCAACGTGAATTGTGTTTGAAATTGTTTTCAGTTTTTATCTTTCATTCTTCTAACTCTAATTATAGAGAACAGAAACATTTCATATGATTTGAAAGTTAGTGCTAAAATGTTTTCAAAATATTTTCAATTTTTCTTACTTTTCCTCAGTCATCACCAACATCATCATATAGTAAAATATATGCTTCAGAGATAATTCGGTTCTTTTTAACTACGGTGTCACGTCATATCATGCTTTTAAGACTCATTGCATTGGTACTTCCCCTGGATGAAAGCCGCTATTGATCGGACTTCCTAAGCTAATAATCGAGGGAAGTCGGGGCCTCTTGTTATGGAAGAGTTACGTAATTGATCGTGTCAGATTAACAATGGTAATAATATCGACGTCTAAGTGCTGTGGAGAGAACCTTAGTAAGAAACTTGTAATTAAGTGAAGGAGGTAACAAAATTAATTAGGCACTGTCATCCATATCGTGTGTTACTTTGACTATTCTACTCGTGAAATTAAAACCAATAGGTGTCAGTTAAGTAGTACCAATAGTAAACCAATAGCGACAGCTAGTAGGTTGAAACCAAACTAAACCTACAAAATGCCCCAATCAGGGCGGGTAAATCTCGATTCGCTTTTTCTATTCGATTTTTCTTACTGCTTCTCCCTTCTGGCCAATCATACACTGTGACTCATTTATCTAGGAAGCGGAATAGATCGATCGCTATGTGGATGTCATCGCTTGAGTAAAAACACTTGGGAACACTTTTCTTTAGTATTTCCGAACATAGCTCCTACTTTCGTTTTCTTTCTTTCATTCTGTCTTTCTTTCTTTCTTTCTTTCTTTCTTTCTTTCTTTCTTTCTTTCTTTCTTTCTTTCTTTCTTTCTTTCTTTCTTTCTTTCTTTCTTTCTTTCTTTCTTTCTTTCTTTCTCTCTCTCTCTCTCTCTCTCTATCTCTCTCTCTCTCACACACACCCCCACACACACATATACATACACACACACACACACACACAAAGAAAAGAAAATGGCCAGGAAATCTGCTAGTAATTTGTAATTATGTTTCATTCTACTGGCAAAGTGACTTAAGGCATGAATTGATGTCACTGTATTGCGTCTGATCGGGAGGTCTTGGGGCAGGATTTTTTACATTACGTACATAGGTAGGTCAAATTCAGCCTATGTCTGGCGGAGAATTCTAGTGACCGCCTGCTTTTCCGTGTTTTTTTCGGTCAACACCAGGCGAATGCCTAACAAACGGGCCACGGACGTCGCGCGACCTTTCCTTCCTCTTTCTTGACGTTCCTCACCCCTTACTTAAACACACTAACTACCATACCTGTCGGGAGCTTAGAGCTTGTCCTAGCTGAGATGGTTCCACGCTGTGGGAGATACCTGGTAAGGAAAATTTCCGCAAGCCAACGTACGCCGGCACCGGATCTCCCCATCCACCAAGGGAAGAATCACTCCCGCGATAAAAAACATGCACTAATATGGGACTAATGACCTTAGTCATTGACGCACCCGGAATCAACAATCAATGGATGTATTCTGTCAATCAATGGATGTATACAGCTGTCACCTTTCGGTAGCCCCTCTACACTGAGCGATTCCCTCCCGATCCATCTTGTCGCACTGGCTCACGAGCACATTCAGATCGAGTATGTTTTCCCCGGATTAGGAGAAGTTCGTGAGCCCATCTCACCGGACTAGTTCAGAGGAAGGAGCCAGGACGCGGCCGGGCGTCGTCCGCAGACGGTACGTCGCGCACACCGGCCTACTTCACGCCCAGTGAAGACATTGGGGAAGGAAATGATTGTTTACGAAATAAGAATCGTAAGAAATTTTATCACAATATGAGATAGGATATTAGAATTTAAACGACGCTGTTGACCAAGTTTGACAACAAACTGATTATTGTAGCAAGGTCTTACAATACGAATTTCATACAACGATTTATCCACTTTGTAATTTTCAAATCACCCTAATATTCATTTAAATTAGACAATGAATCCTGCGAAAGGGGACATAATTATGTTTATAGTAATTGTAGACCTTTGATTAGGAGAGATGTGTCTAATACCCACACATTTTGTGATTGCTCTCTTGCGCAGCCCACATTCCCTCCGAACACTAATAGCAAATTGCTGAATATCTTCACGGTGCAAATAACTTCTTATAAATAGCTTACAAATAAATTCTGACAGAACATATAGCAAAAGATGCAATATAAATAGCACAACAAATACAAATAATACAATAACATAAGATATTGTGACGAATAACATAAGATATTGAGCATTGGTTGATACTCGATTCGGGAACGGATGGCGTAGAATGTAAGAGGAGAACGGAAGAAAAAACTCGGCTGTTAGAAATGTTTAAATTAATGCCGAATGATTTCGACAGTTATTTACGTCGCACCAAAGACGAGCGGAAACTACTTAGAACGTATACACACGGGAATTAAGTAACTATTGCAAGGAATGGGTAGCGGGGCTTAAGATTACTGAATTCCACGAGTTTCGAGATTTAATGGTTACGAACCAATTAAAGCGGAGAGTACCGGCGGAAATGCGTGACCACTTTATCGATAAGTGGAGAGATCTTGCGGCGTCTCGAGTAAGCAAAGAAACTCGCTAGCTATGAGAACTACCGAGCAGGTTGGAAACGTAGTTTCTTTAAGTTTACTAACAACGAGAACACGCAGGTAAAACGGTTGGACCAGGCGACGGAAGATGCGCCGTGAGACACAAAACAGCCGAAATCGAACGAATTACCCATACGGCCGAATTTGAAAGAACTAAGGCGACCAACTGTTTTAAGCGTGGGGAACCAGAGCATTTTCGAGGACAATGCACGAAGGAGAGGAGCGTGGAAATAATAAATCACGTGGACGACACGCAAGAGCAGGCATTCTTGAATCCTTTCACATGCGTCGGAAAAGTAAATAAATTTTCCTGTAAAATACTTCGTGATTGTGGTGCTACTTATGATATTGTAAGTGGCAAACATGTGACAGACGACCTGATGACCGGGCAATCTATTTGAGCAACCTCTCGATGCAGAACCAAAGAAGCTGTCGGTGGCGCGAGACACGTTAGAAAGCCCTTTGGGCCGATTCGTTTCAAAAGCAGCCGTAGCAAGGAGTAATTGCCAGCTCGATTACTATTTATTAAGTAACCGTACGGAGACCTTGATGGACAAGGTTCAACGGGGGGTTGTTGAATCACAATGCATGTGCGGCACAGACTCACGTAAGGCCGCGTACGGCTTCGCCGGAACGCCAGGCGCGTGAGCAGCCACCTCCGGCGTCCGATGACGTCACGGAAGGAGCAGAGGAAGCGTTGACGGGCGAAGACGAGGAAGGTGACGCGACTGAATAAGACGCAGGAATGCTCATTCTATTAAAAATCGACAGTCGTTCGCGATCGCGCAACAGGAAGACGAGGAAATCAAAGGTTTAACGGAGCTAGCCAGGTGAGTCGGCTTAGAAAAAAGTGGCTACTTCGAAAAGGGCGGATTGTTGTTTCGGGCCAGACAGAGTGAGCGCGGAGCATGCGGGGAAAGGATTGTAATGCCAGAGATCTACCGTAGTATGGTGCTGAAGGTCCATCACGAAATGGCGAATGCGCATCTGGAGTAACGATGAGTAAGGACTCCATGGCTAAGTATTGTTACTGACCGAATTGTTCTAAAGACATGGAGACTTACGTACGCAATTGCGACAGCGGCCAGAAGATAGGTCGGACAGGAGGGAAAAAGAAATCACCGCTGAAACTCGTTCCCCTCGTTCCAGTAGTATTTGACAAGGGTAAAAGTCAGGCGTGTGAGCCCTTTTTAGAGTCAAAGGTGGGGAACAAGGATATCATCACCACGTCCAAAATTCCAAAAGTTAAAGCCTTAAGAGATTTATCGTCAGCAACGGCCATGGAAGCACCTTCAAAATTAATTCACAGTTTAGGGTTTCCGGGGGAAGTGCCAACTGATATAACAACAAGCTTTACCGGGGCGTTGACGGCCGAATTCGGGGAACGGTTCGACATCCGCAACAATACATCACCATCTCTTATAAAAAGGGGACAGAGCAGGTAAAAAGTGGATTCCCTGAGTCACGTGTACTAGCCTGGAGTGACCTACGCGAGTGCAAGAGGGCACCACGACAATGGAGCCAAAATGTACAAAAAACGGTGCAATTGTATAAAATTGTAAATACAGTAAATATAGTTTAGGAGTGTTAATGATTTATTTAAGATGTCTTTTTTTATTTTCAAGTTTACAAAGGTTTGTGGTAGTTGTAATATAGTTGCCCAAGGTTATGTTCAGATTAATATTGTAAATATAATATTGATAGTGCCAATAATGTTAGTCACGGCCGGCACTGAAATTATTGAAAATTGTGTAATTGTAAGGGCTACTTGGTGATTTTCAGAGTTATGTATTTATGTTGTTATATTTTGGGAGACAAAGTCATAAAAAATGGTTATTGCAAATTGAAGGCAAGATGTGTTTATATAAACGTACATTGAATATGTAAAATTGTGTATGGTTCTGAGGTAAAGAATATTGAGTAAGAAGGGAAATATTCAGGTTGTATCAGAAAACTAATCACATTATGTGAAAAAAACAACTAAAGGCAGGTTAAGGATATGCAGAAATAAGTTGATAGAAAAATGTTACATAAGATTCATAGCTAGGTGAAATTATATATATATATATATATATATATATATATATATATATATATATATATATACACTACCCATGAGTATAAGCTGTTCTTCTGCGTTATTCTCTAATCGTAATTTAAGATTCTTCTCAATTAGTTCCGAAATTTCCTTAACAAAATCTTCTGCAATTACATTTGATTCTTCCCAGGATTTGTTGAACACTTCCGTATTTTCCTCCGTTAATTTTTGAAGAGATTAATACTCTACAAACCCAGTCTAATTTGTGTCCACTTTCACATCTGCAATTGCCTCATAAATCGTTTTGCATGCGTATCTATATAACCATTAAACTGCGACTGTTTCGTATGTGTATGATAATAAGGTGTTAGTTAAGATTATTAAGGATAAGTTGTGGGTCGCAGTCTTTTGAAAATCGGTATTTGTGAGTAAATGTGAGAAGTCGAACATTTATTCATTCTCTAGCATCACTCACAGTTTTGTTTTATCTTATTTACTTGAATTTCTGATATTTAATCAGTTCCACGCCAATACTGTCCGTAGGTTTTTGCAAATTTATTTTAAAAAATGATAATACGGATGAAAATGAAATGAAATCTGCCGCGCGATTCACTTGGTAATTCACATGTTAACTTAAAGATGGCAACAATCAGAGTTGCCATCTTCATGAATGAAAATGTTGACGTCGTTGAAGAATGAGATGATGCGATCAAATTGTCACTGGGTACAGGGGCTTAATCAATGCCACCTACGCAAATCTATTTAGGTGGTGTTGTTTAATTTCCGGCACACACTGAAATCGCAGCGTCAAAACACTCGAAAATACGTTTTTGGAAATGTCTTTGAAGATTCTGACTGGATCCGAAAACAACTTATCAGTTTCCCATCAGGAGACCGAGATGCGTCGAATGACACCTGCCTTGATTGGTGGACCGGAAGTGGTCTAACCGTGAGTGAGGGATCCGCACACCCGCACACTCGTAGTTACTCAAATACTTTATAGGGATGTAACCGCTCCCAATAGAGGGAGAAAGCACCTCTAATTTTTGTGTTAATCTCTTCTTAAAAATTCCATTGAATAAAATTGTATTAAATAAAAATTATATCGAATTATCTTATAGCGTGAAATCTACTTTAATTTAAAGTTATTTACCCCATTGAAATAGAAATTGCACTAAAGAATTTTTCCCTCTACTGAACCGTTGATATTTATAGTCCTGCAATCACTGAATAGGAACTCCTAATTGGAGTCAGATTAAAAATAATCAAGATAATGATGAATATCGCAAAATGTCACTGGGGCGTGCATTCCTCTCCTAGTGACGACCTTGAACTTTTCACGAAACACTGATTGTGGGGGTTCCCCTCCGGGCCACATCGTGCCGAAGTGATGTCCAAGTCGCGTGCTGCCTACGTCTCGCCTTGGTCGCGCATGGCCGACATTTCTGACACGGCAGGCCCCAGCCAAGTCAGGACGGCTGGGGCTCTGCACCGTGAGTTTGCGACCTCACCGTAGGCTGCTTTCTTTCTCCTTTTTTCATGTACGTGGCTTTTGGTCTTTTATCCCTTCGTTATGGCGGGTTGTTTTAAATGTAAGATAAACTTGAGATTACACGAACTCCTAATCGTTTCTTTTCACGGAAAGTTGAATTCTGACATTTGCTAAAATTGCTGCATTCTCTTGTTCTGAGATTCTAGTTGTGATGATTTTGAACTTAGATTACACCCTGTCATTGTGAAATCTTTAAACTCTATTCCTTAATTGATTTATTCCTTAATTCCACACTTGATTGTCAGTTTAAGACTTTTATGTCTTGTCTATTTGACCAATATATCATATAATAGTATTTATGTCAAACGAAAACTATTATTTAATTAAAACACTAAGGATTTCTTTTAAAACAGAATTTGAGCTTTCTGCCTACCAAATTTAGACATTTCTTTTTAAAAAAGGTTTTTCGCTCTAGATGCGTTAAGACTAGTTCTAAATTAACTGTTTTTAAATGCAAATGTTACTGTGTCCAGCAAGCGCCAGGAACATGTGTCCGTTTACAAAAAAACAGTGATTATAATTATAAGCGATACATTAATTTTTAGATTAGGTAGATTGCAGGGTATCTTACAATAATCCACCACAACATGCTCATAGCCATCTACGTAAAGATTCATTTCAATTACATTTTCAGAAACCTGTTTAAGTCTGTGTTCTCTAGTGACTGTTCTCTAGTGACTGCGTTGTCCAGAATTTGTCAATCTCCAGTATTTCTTCAGGTTTGAAGAATATGAATTATATGGAAATAATTTTGCCTTTCCATTTTTCCCCATACTAAATTTGTAGCTCTTTTCGTTTTTAACTTTTCTACGGTTCTTCCTTTTGAGCGATGTAGTCGCAGAGATTCAGATAGATACTGTTATATATTGTATAATTGCAAGACGTATCCTAGATACTAGAACGCAATGCTAGTATATACCTACCACGATGTGGAACACTCAAAAAAATTTCTATTTAGGACGATTTTTTATTTTTCCGTAATATTTTTGAAGCAATAATTCGGTTCTACTACTAGAAAGCAAAAACTTTAAAAAAATGTCAAAAAATGTTCTTTGGGTGTCGATAGATGGCAGCTGACCAGAGAATGGAGCAAGACCTTAAAGTCAGACCACACAAAGGAAATAAGAAAACTTTACTACGAGAAATTCTGTGCCATTCCGTAGCACCTCTAGTTACTTTCTCGTATATATACGTATATACGGAGTAATATACGTAGTTTAAGAGAAAATAATGCTGCGGAAAATCGATTTCGAGATTTCAACGGAAATACATGTTTTGGGGTCCCCTGATACCGAAAAAGTGTTTCTTTTAAAACGTCCTCCTGTCCATCCGTCCGTTCGCCTGTCCGTCTGTCCGTGTGTCTGTCCGTCCGTCTGTGAACACTACTAGCGCCTTAACCACACGTAAGATCTTTTTCAAATTGAAGAATCCCTTATCGATCTGGCTCTTATTGGAGCTTTGAAATTTTGAGAAACATTCCTTAAAATTTGGGTCCTCTTTACATGAAGCCCCCGAACATTTTCAAACTTTTCTCAAAAACGGCTCCAAGTTTTTTCTTTAATTTCTTGTAAGAATAGAGTAAAATACATAAAGCTGGCATAGGTACAATGTTCACCGTTAACTCTGAATTTTCGAAAATTGCAAAAGTTTGAATTTTTTCGGCGTCCTCCTTCAACTACAAAATTGAAGACAGATTTTTCCTTCAAATGAAATTTTTTGTCCATTAATAGTTCTTTCGTAACGGTTATGTAATTAAAAAACTAAGTAGTTTTCGTGCAGTAGTGCGTGCAATATTTGCGATTTTAAAAAATTACGAAAACAAGATTTTCTCCATTCGCTCGGCAGCAGTGGTCGAGGCAACATCGTGTGCACCGCTCAGTAGAGCCCCGTGGTCTGTGACTAGTGACCCGGCACTTATGAGGCAATTGCAGATGTAAAAGTGAACACAAATTAGACTGGGTTTGTAGAGTATTAATCTCTTCAAAAATTAACGGAGGAAAATACGGAAGTGTTCAACAAATCCTGGGAAGAATCAAATGTAATTGCAGAAGATTTTGCTAAGGAAATTTCAGAACTAATTGAGAAGAATCTTAAATTGCGATTAGAGAATAACGCAGAAGAACAGCTTAGATGTGATCTTTTATGTACATTTTTGACATATTAGCAAAAAAGCGTAAAAAATGTAGCGATACTAAATTCTAACTATTTGCATCATCCATACCTACAAGTATTTTATACGGCGATTATAATTTTGAAATTGCAATATTAACAGGTCCATTGGGACCTTTGGGAATGTTGGGAATTTTTGAACGGGAGCATAACATTAATAGGTACTACGATTCATTGGTAAGTCCAATGCCAGATATTGTAAAAACTAGTATTAACAAAGCTAGGTATGAAAGAAATGAAATGCGAAATAAATTTTCAACACATAAAAGTATTTTTAAAACAGTTTTACAGCGTCGGTGATTCCATATTCCAATAGTATTATAATAATGATTTTTTTGTCCTTCTAACATTTCAGCCATCACTTGAAAAAATTCAAATCAATTTAAATGAAGCGCCAGCGGTGAATATCTCAAAGTATTCCATTTTCAGGATAATTAGTCACTTTTTTCTTCTAGAAAAACAACAACAAACAAACAGGAATAAATCTCGATTGTACAGTATTTACAGCACATTATATCGAGAAGTAAAGATAATTTAATTAATTAATGAATTATTGTCATATTGCAATTTCATTAATTAATTAAATTAATTTAATTAGGCCTTCAGTATGTATTAATACAAATATTTCATTATTAATACACACGTTTTTTCCCGTGTTCTTTTAGTCAAAACACGGATTGTGCCTGTACACTCATTGATACCCTCTCAGTCTTCCCCTCCCCGTGAGGATCGGCACGAGGAAGGTCTCCTTCCCAAAAGGCGACGGGTCAAGGTTACTATATGAAATTTTGTCAATTTAATTTCAAATCACTTGTTAGAACGTATAATTTTATAGTCTTTATATCTTCAGTATCGTAATTTTTAAATGTTAAAATTATCCTATTTTCGGAAATATAGAGTTCACCGCAAATGAGACCAACACAACTGCTTTTACCGTCCTTTGAAACATACGGGTAGAAAATGTAAACTAGAGGTGCTAAAGAATGGCACAAACTTTCTCGTAGAATATTTTTCTAATTTCCTTGGTGTGTTCTGGCTTTAATATTTTGCTCCATTCTCTGGACAGCTGCCATCAAGCCCAAAGTACATTTTTTGACATTTTCACAACTTTTTGCTTTCCTAGTAGTTAATCGAAATATTACGTCAAGAATATTAAAGAAGAGTAAAAACTCCTAAATAAAAATTTTCTTTGGAAAATTTGAAGCGGTTTTTAAGAAAATGGCGTTTGACTTTTACAGTAAATGCCAAATTCGAAGCTCTTTTTGACAGAAATCTATTGAGTTTACGAAAAAATTCATTTGAAATCATTTGAAGAACTTTTATTCACAAATACAATAATGTATACAAATCCATTGTGTATTAGCGGTATGAGAGATATTTTAAAAAATACATTTGTGTATTTTTTTGATAAAACAAAAGAGTACACCAAAATTAACTTTACGTCATATTAAACAGTGCGATTACCACTATCCATTACAGAAGTTTGAAGACAACATTTGGAGCCATTTTTGAGAAAATGGCGTTTGAACGTTTCTGAACATGCGGAATTTTAAGCTCATTTTAACAGAAAACTGTTGAGTTAACGAGAAACCTTGTATGACACTATTTAAAGCACATGTACTCATAATTACAATAACGTGAAAAAATCGCGTCTAATGTAAATACTACCAAAGTGAGAGACAAGTGAAAAAAATATTTTTTGTAGTTCTTTAAAAAAGAAAAGAATAGAACAATATGGCGTTTATGTCATCCTATAGGGTTTGTTTGGTACTATACCTACCAAACATTTCTAGAGAAAATATTGAGCCGTTTTTGAAAAAATCTTGCTTTTGTAATTTTTTTAAATTGCAAATATTACACGCACTATTGCACGAAAACTACTAAAATTTACAAATAAATTAGTATGAAATTATGATGAAATGAATTTATGAAAGAAATATTTATGGACAACAAATTTCATTTGAAGGAAAATTCTGTCTCAATTTTGTAGTTGTAGGAAAACACCTACGTATGATTTCGGCGCTAGCAGTGTTCACATACAGACGGACGGACAGACAGATGGACGGACGTTTTGCTTCGAATTGGTTTTTCGGCATGAAGGACCCACAAAACTAGGATTCTGACTGCACCACGTGCTAGAGGACTTTTTTCTCTTAATTTAGCAACTGAATTTACCCCCATTCTTGTTTTCATGGCTAGACAATGATTTTTTTGTCGAAAATCGGTCGTTTTTTCGCGCAGCATTTCAAAACTTTCTCTTTTATATTACTCCATATACGTATACGAGAAATAAATAAATAATATGGGGCTGTATATGATTTAAAAATTTAAATATTGCCTGTGCTTCATGCAAAAAGTACGCAAAAACTACTCATATAATCGGAAAATTGCAAATGACCTTGTTTGGAGATCTGTCTTTAAAGAACAGATTTCGTTAGGAAACAATCTCTTTCATCTTTATTGTAGTTGCAGAAAGACGCAAAAACCTACAATCTTGCAGTTTTCAAGAATGATAATTTAAAAAAACATGAGACTTGCACCATTCTCTTAAATGTGTACTTTATCAGAGTTCAAAATTTAATACAAATTTTTTTTTTGAGAAATAATGTTGAACATTTGTAATTTTAAAAAAGTCAGGATTTTAAACAAGCATGAATCCTGCACCATTGTATTAAACGTCCTTTTTTGATATCCAATAACAAAGTTAAATCAAAAACATTGAAGCTTATTTTGTTACAATTTTGAAAATGTTCCAGGGGTTTCATCAGTAGCAGTGAGCTATGTGATGCTGCGGGAAATAGCTGCAAATTTTCGGCAGAATAACTCTTATTTCCAAGCCCTGGTAACGGAAAAGCTTATAAATCCAGTTACTAAATTTAGAGAAACAAATCTTCTAAGATGTAGTGCAGCCAGAATCCATGTTTTGTGATTCCTTGGTACCGAAAATTTAATTGACAACAAATCGCCAGTCTGATCGACGCAAGGGGTTAAACAATTCGAGGTACCCGAAAATTTGTACTTCCGTTGAAATCTCTAAATCAATTTTCCGCAGCATTATATAAATTCCTCTATACAATGTGTATTACGTATACAAAAAAGTAACTAGAGGTGCTACAGAATAGCACAGACTTTCTCGTATTAAAATTTTCCCATTTTCTTGGTGTGGACTGGTACTGTCTTGTACCTCCATCTTGCCTGCTTCCACCTATTACCTCATACGTTCTTTTATTCTAACAGAAAAATTTCTGCCTGTTTGGCCTACGTAGGCAGAATGACAGTTATTACAGGATAGGTAATAGATGCCACTCCTTTCACTGGGGGGGGGGGAATAGGTGTTTTTTTAAATAAAGTTTTTCCTCTACATTGCCTTGGTGAACCTAAGAAATTTATTTGCATCCCCTACATAGGCCCTGTCTCTGAACGCATTGACAAATGCTTCAAAGAACATAATATTTCAGTATCATAAAAAACCTGAAACTCTCTCCAATCTTTATTCCCCAGAAAAACACCTATATCCTCAGTGAAAGGAGTGTCATCTATTACCTATCTTGTATTATCTACCACCACGGTCTATTACCTACCACCACGGAATTTGCTTCTATATTCCAAATTATTAAGACGTGTATATTTATATTTGTATTTAAATTGTAGTTATAATTATCTTATGAGTAATAGATATATTTTAGTATGAATACAAGTATTGTTAATAATTCTATTCACATATCTAAGACAAACTATTCTAAATGATTCTGAAGACGCTCGTCAAGGGACGAAGATGATTTATGGGCTAACGCAAAATGAATTATTTAATAGATGAATGATTTAGTAGGCGTGAAAAATTAATGGAAAAAGTAATTTCTGTAAATTGACAGTGAATACTTGAAATTGTACGGTAGTGTGAACAAGGCATAAACATATTTTCTAATGACCTACTATTTCGTTATATTAAACCGCGTGGTGGGCCTCATCTCCTTGAATTGAGCTGCTCAGCGCCTGCCGTCATGACGAATGGTCAGCCTGCCCAGGGTGCGTGCGGGGGAGAAAAGGGGCGCGGGAGGTCATTATGGTTTTTTCGCCCGACTTCAAGGACCTCCCGCTGGTCGATAGTGCGCCACGCGTGCGGCCGCTCTCCTTCAACGTCACGGCCAGCCGGCCCCGCCCTCTCCGCCCCCGCTGTCGCAGCCGCGAGATTGATCACCTTCCAAGGAATAAAGAAAGAAGGATCTTATGATAACGCGCTATGGGGTGCAATAAGCTGCTGGTTGTCGTGATTCTCTCAGATTTGCATGTTGCACCGACGGAAGGTTTGAGGAGCAAATCCTGCTCAATCTTTCTAGACTACGCGAGGAATCAACAGACTTTTGCAGTCCGACAGCTGGTTTTGAAAACAGCCATGTCTCAAGGAGCATGCAAGGGTCTTTGGTTCGACCTAGTTTTTCTTCATGAAGCTTCCCGAATGTCCCAATTAATCTCCTCCCTAGAAATACACTGTATCTGTTTTCACACGTTGTGTGAAAACAGGTACAGCAGTCACTTTGTGATTCTCTGGAGTTGCATTTCTATTTTATGAAGAAATGAGATCATAACCTTATCTTCTTATGCAAACTTCAAGACGGAAAGACAAGGGAATGCAACTGGGAAAATACAATCTTGGTGAACATTACAACGTGTAAATCATATTGAGGAGCACCGCCACGTTAATCAAATTTTGAAGGGTGTCAAGTTGTCCAAAGTACTAAGTATAAGTTTTTAATCCATAAAGTGTAAACAATTTCAATTATTACATATTCTTTGATTCTTCTCTGCTCCTAACATGAGGTAAACAATAAGTAGACTTCAACGTTCTAGATCCAGAGATAAGTATGAATAGCAGTGCCTATTATTTCTACATTCAAATATGCACTGGTCAAATATGCATTGATACAGAAAGATCACTTTCTGTGTATTAATTCAGTCTCAATGAAAAAAGAATACCTTTTATTTCCATTTGAGCTGATTTTTGTTCCATTCGTTTTTTAATAAAAATTAGAAAAAAAAATGTTTCCACGGGAATTTAAGAATTTTACATTTCCACGTAGAATTTTAAGAGGCTAATTTCGAGCTGAAAATTACGATTTTTGAGTCTTAACGTACCAAGTCTATTAATAAGCCTAGAAAATTAAATATAACAGTTCTAATTACAGAGCAGAAACGCCATGAATTTCGACATTTGGATGTGTATTTTTCTTCACTGAAATATTTCAGTTAATCCTTGCTTCATCTTTGTAGTATATGCGGGTGTGCGAATTGATTGGGTACACTTCAGTTTGCAATTGTCGCTCCAACATGCATATGTAATATCGTGTAATGTCTTAAAATAATAAGGTTGCAGAAAACACAATTGAAAAATGTCAGCGAATCGCAGAGGAAAGTAAATATTATTAACCGATACTGGTTACAAAACTATTACAGTAATTCCTTTAATGTAGAGCTCCCCTCCCCCCAGCATATGAACCTTCTCGGTTTTTTGAATGAAAATTTAGGAAAATTTCTGTATAAATTGTTTACATTATTTCTATTCAATAATGTTTAAAATGTGTTAATTCCTTCAATTTTTCTTGTCAGCAGGATCCAAGACTTTTGCAGGTAGGATATCGGACATAAGAATATCTATCTAATTGTAACATCCTTTGAAACATAAAAGATAATTTTTGAAAATATATTTCACTTCATTTAGAGGTACTCCTATATTAGCTACCCTCTATTTATTGCCATTTTTTAAAAAAAAGGCTTATATTTACAAAATGCTATAATTTTAAACTTGCCTTCCTACATTATATCAAATTCTGTACTCGCCTGAAATATGTTCTTTAAACTGTCTTCCTCTTTAAGATTATCGTTTTCGGAAGATTACACCGAGAGAAATGACTAAGTAAACTAATGACTTGGCAAAAGTTAACTGCTTTCCGCTCTTTATCACCTGTTTAATTGACATTTATCACGTCATTAACTCGATGCACTGAAAAGAAAATATTCGACCGTGCGAGATGCATTTCTTGAATTGCAGAAACTTTTCTCTAAATAATTCCAATTTGCATCTCTTCTTATTCATAATATATTAATAACAAAGATATTTTCTGAATTTTACTACGTCATTGTGGTGTTTAAACTATTTCTCTAAATATAAAATAAAAACCAACAAAATATTTTTTTCATTTTGAATGTTTTGATTGTTATCTAAACATTAATTGTGTACATTACATTTCGATTCATAAAAATACGTTTTTTGATCCATGAATCAAATTTACACAAGAACATACTTTCCAAAAATGACTATAACATACTATGTACTTAAAAACAATTTCTCTCTATAGTTAATAAGCATTTTGTCTTGCTTCGTTCTTTGGGAGGAATTATTTATTATTTGAAAGCATTATTTGGGAGCATGTCCTACTCTACATCTCTAAAGAGAATGTGTTGACCTCATTCGACCATTATACTCAATTAACAGGTTGAAGAAAATTCACCATGATAAGCATCAAAATATCGAGATAAAGGTTGTCTCAAGATAAATATTATAAACTTCTGGGACATGAAAAAGATCGTAAATGATTACTTCTGCCAAAGGAGATGCGGAAAATTTCAGATAATAGTTGCATTTGCAACGTAGTGTAGCATGTGGTAGACAACCGGTCATGCACATGTGATAAGAAGGCACACGAAGTTTCTTTGATAGCGTCAGATCATTACCTGTCAAACGCCAGTGCCTCATGTGTTACCCACCATTCGGAGGCACATGTCACATATATGTCTTCATTATATGAAATTTCCCACAATGTTTCATCGGCAAAAAGGGATCATCGACCACCCGTCTTACATTCGCTAGAAGTTTGTAACATTTATTCTGAGACATGAAACATTTATTTTAACAATTTTTAATTCCAATTGTGAGGTTTTTCTTTCCAACATATTTATCTACGAAGGTTATAAGCATGAGTTACCTAAAATTTCTTACATACTGCAACAAGTTGCGTTTTAGTGTAAGTCAAATAAATATTCGGTTCATATAAATAATCAATAAATATTCATGTCAATGAATTCAATAGGCCAAATAAAATGCATGTGAACGCAACCAATCACTTTTCAAATTTAAGGCTCTTCATATATGTTTGACAGATGTGAGGGTTATTGTACAGCCATATTTCAAGTCAACATAATTTTAAATACAACAAGTGATAACTTCTCGGAAATAGGAAACTGTGTCATTATTCCAGGGTCCCTAAAATTTGAGAGGGTTCTTGTGCGGCACCAGAGCGTTTCCTCAAAGTCCCGATAGTAAAATCTCCCTATTTCATCCTATAATTTCTGCAACATAGACCCACAATCAACAAGGCAGTGGCGGAACAAACGCTTTAAAAGCTTTCCACGTAATGACGAACTCGACACCACCTCTTTTATGAAGAGTTATTTCCTTTCATAGGACAATTTACTCCATCTACAAAAAGGAAAAATTCTGAGATACATTTAATTATCAACCTTCGCGTTATCGGAGGTCCACCGATAACACTATATAACTTTTTACAAGTTTCATATTTTTAGGAAATGAGAAAATTATTGATGGTTTAGGTTGATTTCACATAACAATGTTTTAAGTTCTTCATTAAAAAATATTCATCCGAAAAAGTCGATATTTTTTTCATTTACAAGGACAGAGATTGAATAGAATTTGTTTAAATGAAATCAAAAGTAAATTATTTAAAATATTTCAAACTTAATAGTCAAAAACACCAATAAAATCACCATGAAAGCGGCGGCGTCCGCATTCTCACCTCCTCTTGATAATGTACGGAATATATATATATATATATATATATATATATATATATATATATATATATATATATATATAATATGTATATATTATTCTTAACGTTAAGGAATGTTCAACAATTTTCACAAATTTTATAAAAACACCTTTATCCGATGATTGGATTCAATTTTTACTTTCTCACTACCGCTTAAGCCAGGCACGTCAAATCGCCCCCACACGAACTACTTGCCCGCCTGGGGAACCCGGCTCTCCTATGGGCAAGAGCAACTTCCCCTGACTTCGCACGCATTACCCCTCAAAATCTAGAAACGGGTGTACGAAGCACCAGCTGAAGGGCCGCGAGCCACTGAATAGTGACCTCATACGAAAATATGTTTGCTAGATTTTTTCTATCAAATATCCTTAATAGCTGACCTGAATGGCTGAGGTGGCTAAGAGCGAGTACCGTCTCAGCACTTCGATCCGAAGGGTCGCGGGTTCGAGTCCTGCCTTGGGACTGGTTGTTTGTTCCTTGCCTTTGTATGTGTTGTCGCGGAGGGCCTCGCGTTCTGCTGACCCCAGATCAGAGGAGCCCGCAAGTGTATGGTCCAATATGAGTCCCATCGGGACGTAAGAGTAACTGGCTGGTGGCTGGATAAAAGCCCTAGGAAAAAATGTCCTTAATATAAATAAAACATATTCTTAATATATTTTAATAAATAAATATATTCTTCACTACTTATCACTATTTCATGTTTATTTTTCTTCTAAATTTTCCCTTATATAAACATCTTTGCTAAATGGCCAGAATATGATGAAATGGCGAATTCTTTCCCTGTTTTCGTTCTGTGTTGTGATATTAAATCATTCTGTAATTATTTGCATTTAGCGATGACGTGAAATAAATAAACTAGTCTCTATAAATTAACAATCATCGCTTACTGACGGACAGCGCTTTTAACAAACAAAAATATTTGTCTGTTAAACCTTCTAAGCTGGACGTGGACAGTTAATGCTTCTATATCATTCTTAAGTAAACAAGATTACAAAATCAAGATACTTTTGATTTAACTTTTTTAAATTTTACTATCAACTAAGAATGTGTACTCAGCCTGATGTATTATTTCATTTTAATGGATCATTTCTTTGCTTTAAAGAGAAAATAGGAATTAATATAACAAAATTTGGGACAATAACCAACAACTAACTTCTCCCAAAGACTGTCATGCGCCAGATATCCAGTGACGTACCGCCATTCCGTAGCATTTGTACAACCCTTACTTGTAAATCTCGCGCCGATTTCTCTGAACGCAGTGCCCGCGAGCTCTCGAAAGCTTCTTACCTCGCCCGCGACTTTGACATGCCTGACATACGCAATAGAGAGAAAGTTATGTAATGCTGCGCGAAAAAAGGTTAAAAGTGGATAAATCCAGTTTCTAAATTTAGAAAAAAAATCCTTTAACACGTGGTATACCCAGAATCAATGATTTGTGGTTCCTTGACACTGAAAAATCGAATAATGGTAAAATGTGTTTTTTTACGTTCGTTTATCCGTTCGTCTTTCTGTCCGTCTGTCCATCCGTCTGTCTTTCCGTCCGTCTGTCCGTCCGTTCGTCTATCCATCTGTCGGTCCGTCCGTTTGTCCGTCCGTCCGCCTGTCCGTGCATCCGTCCGTCCATATGTCCGACCACCTGTCCGTCTTCAGTACGTCCGTCTGTCCGCCTTTCCGTCCTTCTGTCCGTCCGTCTGCCCATCTGTATGTCTGTCCGTCTGACCGTCCGTCTGGCCATCCGTCTAGCCGTCCGTCTGACCGTTTTTATGTTTGTCCATCTGTCCCTTCGTCTATAAGATCGCTAGCTGCTAAACCGTTCAACTGATATTCTCCAAACTCCGGCCGCGGAAGCCGACGACTTCACAAACTTGTTTTTGACTTTTGATTACTATTATTTAAGGTCGCATCAACATCTAGCTCATTAGCGACCACTATTGAAGTTAACGATACGGTAACTGTGAAGATAAAATCGATATGGTGATGATAAGGGGTGAAAGGATAAACTCAAATACAACCATGCCCGAGGCGGGACTCCAACCCGCAATTCTTCGGTTCCAGATCGCTACGACACTACTGCCTTAGCGATCTCGGCCACCGGATTGGCAAACTTGTTTTGTGGTGGCGTGGATAGCCGAGGTCGATAAGGATATTCCTCAATCGATATGAATGAACTCGAGGCAAGCATAAAAATGCATTGTTGCTATCAACTATAAATAAGACGTAAAAGCACGTTATCTTATTATCGCAAATACATTTAACCTTGATGTACACTTTGTAAAAATCGAATGTAAAATTAATCTTAAGTGACACATTTTCATATTTTTCTCTGTCTCTTCAAGAACATAACAAATGACGTGCGTGTCATTCAGCAATTACTTATGTCATACGTTATTTTCAATAATTTATTTACCTACATCATTTTCTCAATGAATAATTATTTGCGTAAATAGGAAATAAATTCATTACATCATTATTAACAGCTATTTAGCTACATTTCGTTAGGTATTATAACAGTGTTTTCCAAGTTTTCTTCATACATGTTTTCTTTCTTTAGTCTCGTGTAAATATTAATGAATGTAACCAATTGTTTCCAAAAAGTACTAAATCTGTAACTTTTGCAAACCAGACCGTAGATTTAACATTCTCAGAAGATGTCAGAAGTTAAAGGCAGTTTTATTTTTCGCGCGTTACAAACCCACACATGCCCATCTTTTTTCTCGTCTTGTTAGTTTCTAAGTGTTATATTAAGCAATTATTCTGCGTGTCCTAATACAGTGATAATTGTCTTAGTCAAGAAAAAAGTAGTGTCAAAGAAGATATCTAAAGGGCGCAGAGACACATCAAATTGTCCTTTGTATATTATTCATGTAATTTACAAGAAGTAGAATTTGACGAACATAATTGATTTACGGAAGTTGGCATTTATCACTAATACACGAAGACGTGTTTGGATGGCGAAATTAGATGAATTCAGAATTTGTAGAATATTCCCTTTTTCAATATTACTATACAACTATTGCAAAAAAATGCACCTACCTATTACGACACAATGACTCCATAAGACAACTTTACAATGATAATGATTAAATAATATGCAGTGCATATTATGTATATTAAGTGAAACATCGACTAACTGAATAATTCGAGCGACTAATCAAAATGTATATTTTAAACATGGCATAATTTTAAACTACCTTAAAGATCTCATTATCTCAAACTATCTTTAACAACGTTCGCATAGTCGATCCGAGTGTCCAAGATCGCTAAGCCAGTACTACCGTGGTGAAAGATCGCGAGTTTGAATCCCGTCTCGGGCATGATTGTATTTCTGTTCGTCCTTTTACCCCTCATATCATATCACTTCATTCAGTATACAGATACCTCTAACGCTAAATAAAAAGTGATCGCTAAACACCTCGTATATAATTCAACCTTAAATAAAAAGTAAAGTTCGCTTAATATTAAACTTCGTCAATTCAAAAATAATTTATTTCTGAATATTTCTGCATATTTTTTATATTTAAGTTAGTAAGAGTAGAGCGAGTGGTCAATTGAAAACTAGCTTCAACATGAATTAAAAATCGATACCCACTTGCCTCCTTAAACATATTCACTATTAATTGCTAATAGTTGGGGCTGATTGTGAAAAAAATGATCGAAAATTGATCATGAAAATGTAATGTGTTCAAAAAGCACTCAAATTGCCACTGAAAATGAAAACAAATATCTAATATTTACCTTTTAGCCAAAATATTAGAATTACTTAATGTACAAACTAGTTTACGAATAAATTATTTGTAGTTTCATATTCGTCATGGCAGGGACTGTGGGTCGGTGAAACAGGAAAGTCAAATGCTCGAAACAATTTGGATCTTGAAATTCATTTTCTTTTTTCATCACTCGATTCCTTCGAAACCTACACGTTTCAAATCTTAAGATTCTCTTTTTATAATAACTTTTAAGGACGTTTCTAATTCTTCGATGTACGCAACTCATTAAAACAAATTTGTTATTAAAGCCAACTTCAATTAATTTCTCTTAACAAATACAAGATGTATAAAATTACTATAGGCCGCAGTAGTAAACATGCTGCTGAACAACGCAGCATAAAATGTTTTTCCAAAAAGTATGACGGACACTGCTGAAGAATACCAAATAAAACAGTACTTTAAGTACAAGAATTCTTCACATGCCAAGAATATAAAACTATTGGTGCTTTGGCAGCATACTTTCCCGCATTGGTTGTAAATGCTCCGCGATATTACACTACTATATAAACCAGTAAAAGTGATAATAACCATCTTTTTTTCCCGCTTCGAGACCAGATCTCAGTTCATCAGAGTTAACTTGTCAGCACTCATAACCACTTCTCAACACAAGAACCCCGTAGATAGATCTCGGGAAAAGGTATAAAAAGTTAAATGGCTTATTCATGTAAAATCAATCATAATATCGGTTAGATATTCCCAAAGCCTCCGGTCCGTTCAGCTCGATCAGGGAATATCAACTCTGGAGAAAATAGGCTGAACGGTTTATGAGCTACAGTTGTCCACTGAACGAATGTAACCTTTTAGGTTGATAGGTTAATTGATTGATTGATTGATGGTGGCGCGCCATCTGCCAAGGTGATTAGTCCCAAATGTGTAGTACATGTTTTTGCACGTGAGGTAGTTGTGATCTTCCCGCCCTGGATGGCTAAATAAAGCGCCTACTTACCGTCGGCTAGAGGGATTTTCCCCTAGCATGTGCCTTCCAACAGAGGGTATCCTCCTAGCAGGAGGATAACTGAACAAGCTGTAAGCTCCCGACCGGTCGGTCACCTGGCATGTTGTGATGGTGTGGCGCATGTAAGTGTGTGTAAGTAAAGGGTAGATAGGACAAGCAATGGGAAAAAAAGATCGCACGCGGTGTGTTTGGTAGGGTAGTGCCTCAGCATTCGCCTGGTGTTGATCAGTGAAACCACGAAACGCTGCCATCAAAGCAGCCCGCAGGGACGATTCATATCCACACAGCAACAAGATCCGACCTAGCTATCCGACTAGCGTCAAAAATTCTGCAATCGTCATGACTCGAACCTAGCACCTCTCAGTCAGTGGCACTATAATGGCAATAGGTTGATCACCTGAGCGACCTCTTCCATTCAATCGTTAGGGATATCTTAAGTCGATCCCATGGGTAGTGTGTATATTGTATTTAAATTTCATGTTGATAGATTGATTCGTTTACATAAATCGGTTCATGTAGATGCACAGAAAGGCAACAATTGAATTGATGTGACATATGCTTTACAAATCGAACAAGAGAGATGAAAAATTATTTAAACGTTCAAAATACGAAAATCACTTACAGGCACAGTTTATTTCGTACCCTAATTGATTGTAAATGAGAGTAGAATTGATCCAAAGGAATTTCAATAAAGTTTCTGAAATTCTCAATAGTTTTTTTCGCAACACAGTACTGTTACCAAAAAAAAAAAAATATTTCTGAGCAAGACTAGAACCGGCAGCCCCTTCTCCTGCAGCGCTGAAACAGTACCCGCAATTTAACCATCTCGGCCACTAGGATTGGCACTTCTACATTAGGCATTAGAGCTTGGTATATCAGTTCTATCATTAGGAAGCCAAAACATTGATAAACAGTGAAAAAAGGTCCTTTGGGCAGAAAAAGATGGCATCAGAGAAGGTTTAACTCGGTGCGGAAAATATTTTTTGTTGGTTGAAAACACTTTTGCTTGTTCACGTAGCAATATATAAATAACTAATAAGTTAGCAATGTTGTGAGAAAGTACTTTGCTGTTTAGCACAACTAGTTCTTAATTATTTGTTTGAATTAGAATTTGCTTCACTTGGTTTTAAATGAACTTTTCTGGAATTCTCAATTATTTTCCGTAGTAACTGAAAATTGTGACAGATAATAACCCTTGAACAAGGCTCGAACCGGCGGTACCACCCTTCGCACACGCCAACAGCCATACGCCACACGCCAGAGATTTACCGGGAAGGTGTACTTCTGTCATAATCGCATAGTTGTTTCAGTTCTAGCATTAGTCATCCGAAAAAATTGAGAAAATCTGAAAGAATGTCGGCGGCAAAAGATATCATCTGAGAGATATCATCTTTCGGCGGCAAAAGATATCATCTGAGAAGAGATCAAGACCATCAAGAAGCTAGTGGAGACTAAAGAGAATCGAAAAATAACTAGTCAGAGAACGTCTGCGTCATTACACAGAACCACTAGTTTACTTACTTTATTTATTAATACTAGTAGAACCCGTCAAATTTGACGGTGAGATCTGAGATAAATGTAAAATACTGTGCTCAGACTAATGTTCACAATATGTTGCGTTCTTTGGATCTTCAGGGTATAACGAAGATATTTTGTGATGAGGAGTTTCTAAAATTTTGAACATGTATGGCCCATGACCAGGTGGCAATGCAATATCGGCACCAAATGGCACGAAAGAAAGAGCACTATTATACTGACGAATATTATTTCTAAAGTTTTTTGATGTGTCATCATCTATAAACAACTTTGATTTCTTCTACCATTTTGCTCGAAGGTAAACTTATTTTCCCATTTAAGCAACACAGAGTGAACTCGTTTGCAGAATTCCTCTCACATGGGAAGTGCAAAGCAGAACAAAACTGACATTTCATAGACAACGACCCAACAGAGAACGAAATGACCTCACTAACACGACTTCTACGCTCACTTTCTCTTTCCCTGCGTCCACTTAATGTACGTTTGCGTCTTTAGGGGCGCGTGGGCAACGATCGACATAACCTGTGTACAACTTCACTACTTAAGTACAACCGAGCAAAACTCACTGTCCGAATGTTCTCTACAAAATACTCCACAAAAGCAAATACATGCCAACTATCAACGCCACAATGCAATTATTACACTGAAACAAAACCTTGACGAATTGTACACAAATCTCAACAATCAAAACAAAACATCAAGCAGGGCCACCATGAAGCAGCTTTGGAAGAAAACAATTGATTATTGATAAGCGTACTATTAAAGAATGATTTAATTAATTAATTTACACTGTAAATGTTGGTGAATCAACACTAACAGTATCTGATAACACATCTAGAGATTACGTTCTTTCATTTAAAGGAAAAAATAATACAATCGGTTCAGTAGAAGCGCTAAACGAAGCCATGGCAGAATACCTTATTTTTTTAAATATATAGATACCCGTTACTACGATCATAATCACTATTCAATGTCTGGTCGAATCGACTTAAACGTTCGACCAGATCCTCAGAATCAATAGGCATGGAGTTCCACAATAAATTTTGGATATTTACAGGCAACTGACGAATAATAATTCTAATTAGTTCATTGCTATCCATTCTATCTTCGCATGCCTTGAATGCTGCTATTTTACGTGTTGCAAAGTCACACATATTCTCGGCTCCACCCTTCTTATACCTTTCACTCATTAATTTGTATTTTAGATCAAACTTTAGGCTTTCGTTCCAATATCTTTTTAAGAATTTATCCTTCCATTCCTTATAATTAGTCGGTTCCGGTACTAAAGAGGTCAACCAATGATTTGCCTTGGACGACATGGCTTGTTCTACTATATGCAATTTTAATCTTTCAGGGATATTATTTATCATAAAATAATTCTCTAATTTTGGAATAAACGACCACGGTTGTTCTTTCATATCACCATGAAATTTTAGGTGGCTTGGTATTACAAGCGCCGATGCATTCATTGCTATATTTCCCTGCGAAAGTATGAATTCGTTTTCTAACTGTTCAATCTTGTCCTTAATGTCCGACATATATTTCCCAGATTCAGATTCTTGCACCATTTTAATGTTTCTAAGTCCCTCCTGTATTCGTTTTTCTAATTTACTATTCGAATTAACTAATTTAGATTCTATGTTTTCAATTTTTTCGCCATGTTGAAGCGACATTGCGTTTAAGTTATCTAGACGCGATTCGAAGATTGTCAACTTTTCGCATTGTTGGTCATGGAAATGTCCCAATGTCAGAACGCTCTCCTGTAAATTATTAACTTTGGAATTAATTTTGTCGCCAGATTCTTTTAATTCCCTCTGCATTTGGTTGACTTGATTATTAAAAGACTCAATTTTACAATGAATAATATTGAATTCAGCCGATGTATCCACCCGTAATTGCACTATTTCCTCGTGTATTTCCTGACGAAAATTCTTCAATTCTAATGACATTTTCGATGTCATTCCTTTCAATTTAGCGTTATTTTTTTCAAATTTAGAATTCATATCTGAAGTAATTCCCTCTAATTTAGTATTAATATCTGAAGTAATTCTCTCTAATTTAGTATTATTATGCTCAAGTTTTGCGTTCATTTCTGCTAACATTTTAAGAATTAAATTATTAGGGTCCATATTTCCTAACGGTGCAGCCATTATTTCCTTTTCTTGTGGTTCAATCTCAATAATTTCACGCGAGATTTCTCCCTCGGGGTTAGTATTAGCATACGCCATATCATCTACATTAACATTCTCCATACGCAATTTTTTGCTCCTAGTTTCCATTTTGAATTCTAATACAAATTAAAATCTCTCTGTTAAATTATTTTAAAATCACACCAATGAAATGGTCTTGGCTCTTTCTTATAATTAACAATTAATTTCAAATGTCAATCCATAAATTTCAGATTCCCTTTGGATCACTTTATTATAATTTATAAGACTAATTTTATCCGTGTCACCAATTGTTATAAAGTATAACAAATTATGCATCACGTTGGCGCGCCATTTTGAGATATACAAATTTTCTCTCTACTTTAATATCTTGCAAAGATCTTAGCGTCCGGCTTGCTGGGTCAATGGGTCACGATATATTATAATCCTTATTACCTTTATAATGGATTATAGGATCCGCTGACTATACAGCGCAGCTGGGAATCTGAAATAGAATGATTCTAATTCCTAGTTCATTACTGTTTAGATTGACTAAATGAAAGATCACTTTCTTTTTTAAAGAACAAAATTTAATAAAGTTTATTGTTACCTTTTAGTAAACAATTTAGTGAATTTAATAAATTATTTTGATGTTAGGCCTTTTATCAAGATATCTTTGAATTTTACAGTTTTATACCGCGGTTAACTTATCTATTCTTCGTTGATGTCCCTCGTAAACTTCTCAGTCGAAATATCTCGCGAGCTTGCCGTAGTCCAAAGTCCCAAGAAATCCTCTTCTGCTCCTATCCAAGATGGTGTCAAACTATCAAAATTATCAGTCCCGATTACGTCCTATGACATAGTCCCGAAATCTATAACTCGATTACCACTCCCGACAAAGTCCCAATTTATGCATCAATATTACTTCCACATGCAATATCTGCAATATCATTTACTGTCCTTAAACTTTCACGATCTGAAAACACGACTCTGACTATCTGCACTCCACTCGCTCCCTCTCACGAACCTACGATCAGTTCAGACACGCGATGCCGGTCAGAATCAAATCTTCCTGCATGATTCACCCCTCGAAGCTTCGTATTAAACTCCCTTCTTTTTTTTTCATAACATTTGACCGTCCTTCTCTCACCCAGCCAATCCATGCGTTCGTTATATTTTGGTTTAGCTGACCTTTCGATCGTCTAAACTTCTTAATGCATATTCCACCATATAGTCTTCAAATAAATGTTAGTTTATTTTCATGTGACATATCGGTATGTCACAATATCAATAACATTTATTGTTGTAAATTACAATCCATGTTCAAAAGTCCATCACTAAAAATACACTATAAAAACCAACAAAGAAAAAAATTGCCACAATAAATAAATAAAGCCTTTCTTGCTCGCGAGCGAATATAACTTACCACTTTCATTGAATTGGTCCTTCCCTTCAAGAATGGATATGAACACATTTATTAATAACCTTGCTTGTGAAAATGCTAAATAAATGTGGAACAGGCATAGGTAAATAAATACTAATTTGAGAAGAAAATAAATAAAATTTAGTACACCAATAAAAATAAAATTTATACACTATAAAA
>BLKR01009722.1:0-92401 GCA_011170035.1 Teleogryllus occipitalis
AGTGACAGAGGAAATGACGGAGCAACGACGACAGCGGCAGCAGCAGAGGAAGTGACGGAGGCAGATGCAGTCACGGAAGCAACAACGACAGCGGCAGCGGCAGAGGAAGTGACGGAGGCAGAGGCAGATGCAGTCACGGAAACAACGGCAGAGGCAGTGGCAGCGGCGCAGACATCAGCGGCAATGTCGGTGGCAATGGCGACATCGCCGGCGACGGCGGCGCCCACGAAACCGGCCCGGCGCGCCACGCGCCGCGAGCCGCGTCCCAGACCGCTCGCATTAATTCAATAACGACGGCCCAGTAATTCCTGTCACACGCACATCATTACAGCGCTCAGCGCGGGTCCACGTACAATTTAAAAGTAATCAGATGTCTTTTTTGTGAGCATCGTGTACTATTTGTATTCGACAGGAGGGTTTCATGAGTTCGAGGAATTTTAGAAATGTAACGAGTCAACGACATGTACTCGAAGCAGACGGCTTCTTATGGTTACGAGCACTAGACAAAAATTTTGAAATATTAATGGTGAAGTGCCGTATATTGGATGTGCTTGACGTTTTGTCAACTATGTTTATTTTCATATTAAACTCATCTCAAACCGGTTTGAATTGGCTCATTTGCACACGTCATCCGGAGAAAAATGCGTGGACACACCTCCAGGATAAAGTTTTCGTAAATGCAGTGCATTTAATTCCGTTCATTTTAATGTGTACCCTGAAGGCCTTGAACTCAAAAATTAAAAATTAAACTCGTACTGTAATTTTGATGTTTACTCAAAAATTTTAGATGTGATGATTTAAGTAACACTTTTATGAAAATGAATTATTTCAATATTCAAAATATGATATATATTACAAAATGATTTGAGCCATCCTTTGATATTGTGAGAAAAAACGTAAAATAAACATTTTATAATTCTCTTCAATCTTTGAATATTATATTCAGCGATTCAATCGCATTTTCACACTTAACGTGGATACGGAAGAAGGTACATAAATGTAAGGGTAATAGAGTGTATTCCTTTCTGCTCGTTTATTTATTGTCAATCCGTCAAGACGCTCTGTCAGACCTGGGCTACGGCAATGTTTTGTTGGCTTCATGTTGTGGTAGAACACGAGCATGTGTAATAGACGCTTGATGTGATTAGTCATTTCTGTAGGGAGTCGCATCTCAGTACATCCATTCCTAATGAGTAAAAAGAAATCAATACAAGTTTCTATGCCCTCCTTTTTGCAAAATTCTTCCCAAAATACGTTTCTTCATTCCAGAGTCTGGTCCATTTCCGTGAACCCACTCATCAATGAATCTCGCAATAGTACATATTCAATTCAAATGATAGGGCAAACAATGATAGATTCAAAAAATGAAGACGATGTAATGATACGTGGAAAACAGTTGAATACTGTCTTGGATAAATTATCGATTACTTAACAGTTCATTTGTTCAACTTGCACGTTGACCAAATGTCAGTCAGCCTTCATACTGCTCGTTGTGTATACTTCGCGAATGTTCATTCCCGCCTGAGATATGGCATAATATTCTGGGGAACTACATCTTATAGCTCCCAGACTTTTAGATTACAAAAACGAATTGTACGAATAATAACCATATCCCACCCACATGATTCATGTAAGCCTCTCTTCATTAATCTAGGAATTTTACCATTACCTTGTCTGTTTATTTACGAATCAGTTGTTTTTGTCAAAAATGACTTGCTTAAGTGCGGGAATATATTTTTAGAAAATGCCAATGTCTATTACTATAACACTCGACATTAAAATCATATTCATCAGGTGACAGTATCAACAGCTCAATACAAAAAATTCACATACAATACATGTACATTATTTTACAACACTTTGCCAGACGACATTAAACGATTAAATTCGATAGCAAAGTTTAAATCTCAAGTGAAATCGTTTCTGCTGCATAACTGTTTCTATACAATTAGAGACTATACTGAGCATCACAAGAAAAGTAACATTAATTTTAACAATGATACATAAGGCATTAATTACCATTTGGACTGTATAAATGAGTATAAACAACCTGTAACAACTATTGTAACAGAGCTTCCGGGTCAATGACCCCCATCTCGATCAGGTTTTTCGTCCAGTTTCCCTGATCCATTGAGCAAATGTTGAGATGGCCCCTTGTTTTGCTTCTGGACATAAATGTAACTTCATTTTCTGTGCACGTCTTCTAGAATTCAGTGGGAAATACAATTATTCGAATTATCGTTTCCATGTTGTCGCGGCAGGAAGTAATAAGAGCCAAAATTTATTGCTTATTTATCTTTGAAAATAGATTTTATTACATGGGAGTTTTTTTGTTGTTTTTTTCTCCCTTTCAAAATTCAAAATTTATTGCTTGTTTATCCTTGAAAATAGATTTTATTACATGGGAGTTTTTTTGTTTTTTTTCTCCCTTTCAAAATTCAAAATTTAAACTTAGTGTAGGAATCACAGAATTTTGAAAATGTGCACACAATTCACTTTTCCCCATAGCACGTCATACGCAGTTTTTAACTGTTTTTTTGACGTAAAATAAATAAATAAATAGATTTTATTACATGGGAGTTTTTTTGTTGTTTTTTTCTCCCTTTCAAAATTCAAAATTAAGTAGTATATGACTTAGTGTAGGAATCACAGAATTTTGAAAATGTGCACACAATTCACTTTTCCCCATAGCACGTCATACGCAGTTTTTAACTGTTTTTTTGACGTAAAATAAATAAATAAATAAATGAATGAATCGCTACACAACTTCGTCCATTTTAATCCTTTCCTATTTTCCCAAAAATAAAAAACTTCTGCATGTTGAGGCAATTGATTCATTTAATCTTCAGTGCACTTAGTAGGCTTCAGAGGCCCGACGGTGTTTCTTAATGTTGTAAATATTTTCCCGTTCGCATTACAGGTGTGCCCTTTCATGAAACCCTCTATTGTTGTTTCTTTTCATATGAAAAATTGTACAGTAAACCACGATATTTTTCTTTATTTTTCAACAGTAGTCAATCTTCCCACAAAGTGGGCCTTTGAGGCCCGGTACTCTGTTTTATCTTAATATGTATGCATCATAAGCACATTAACATGCGTTTCTCTTATGAATATCATAAGAAAAATAACAATTTATTATACAAGACGAGAAAGAAATTCTCGACGAGAGAAAAGTATTAACTCATGAGCAAGATCCTGAGATGCTTCTCGAATAGATAAAATATTTTTATCATGTCTAATACTGGATTTGATTCAATATTTTTAATAAAATACAAAATAAAATTCTCCTAATAGTTTATATCAGATTAATGTTTCCTGCGTCGACACACTCACTCTCCCGAGGGCGTAGGATCAGGTTAATTTTTTATCGCCTAAGTGATAAAGAAGGATTACAGCAAAATTTACGTTTTAATAACCATTAAGCGTCTTAACAAGTAAGATAAATAATTTTGCATTGATTCTACGTCAATGTAAATGATGCACCGTTTCGAAGAAGATTGCGCCCGAACGCCACGGCAGTGAACGCAAAATCCGCTAGAAGGTAGTCCAGTATGACCGGTTTTCGCTCATCATGGAGTCACGAGCGCAAAACGCTCAACGGATAAAACTGATTGCTTGATTGACTTAATAATGACTCCGGGAGCGTCAACTGCTAAGTTCATTACTCCCATAAGTGTAATATACGTTTTATCGCGGAAGGTGGCGATAATATTCCCCCACTGAATTAAAAGATCCGGCACCGACCTACACGTCTGGATTTTTCTCAACCAGGTATCTCCCACCAGCGGGGCACTGCCCAGCCGAGACACACTAAGCTCCCGACGAGTACCCCGTTATGTGTGGTAGTGTAGTGCATGTAAGTATAAGAAAGTACAATGCGTGATGATAGGACAAGAAACAGGAAGGAAAGATCGCGCACGGCTCGTGGCCATTTGTGAGAGTTCTGCACCGGCAATCGCCTGGTGTTGTTCGGAGAAACCACAGAAAACTTCTGATGAGAGTAGCCTGCCTCTAGAATTCTCCTCCACGTAATGGCTTATTTCGGCTAGCTATCTAAAGTAATGTTATAACGCAGGAGTTTAGATTTAATGTTTTTAACCTATTGCATGTAATATTTTTCGTAATTTTGCTTCATGTTTTTTGTTTTCTCGTTACTTCAAGTGTGTGAGGAAAGTCATTTCTCAAGCCGGTGAACATTCCGGTTGGCTCTACCCCATAAAATACCCCTTTCATCGTAACGTATCAGAATCGCCACTTTTTTCTACATTTCTCCCGCTGATCGAAACTTCTTCCTGCAGCGCAGACAGCGCCTATCTATCTCCCTTCGGAGGCTTGCGAAATCGCGGTCTGAGACCTGGGAAAGTCAACAGGTCGCGAGGATAAGCGCGACATCGCTTACGAGGCTCCGGGAGTGTGGCGTCGAGGGGGGCGGGGCGGGGTGAGAGGCACCATTGAGAGGCCAGCCATTCATCCCGAACGCCTTATCTCTTCCTTATGCATCGGCCGTCGCTGCCCGAGTGGCGGTGGCCCGTGCGGGACACCACGTCCAGACGCCACGCCGCGCCGCGCCGCGCCGCCTACACAAAGACTTGGCTCACTGTATTACACTTGCTGAGAAAACCAATTACTTGAGCGTGCGACGCTGCCTGCCTGCTTTTCTGGCATCGAAATCACACATTTTGGCACTCGAGTCTCCAAGGCTTATAAGGTCGCGCGCGTGACGTGGGTGGCGTGGCGATGCGGATTTCCTGGAGAGGGAGAGGTGGTCGGGGAGCGGTCGGTGCGTAAGAAATCAGGACGGTGCTTTTCCCACAATCGTATAAAAATGGAGAATTTTAGGAAGTTCTGATGAACCGTCCATCCGAACAGCAACTAGAACAATCGAAAAGGCAATCTACGGTATTCTAAGAGAATTAGAATAAAAACACACGACGTGTTAAAAAACGTGCGCGAGTTGATTCGCGCGCTCGTTTTTTGTTTGCCCTCGCGTACGCTCGGGTGACAAACCGTACTTGTACGATAATCACCTGTTTCGTGCACTTTTTTAAACTGTGAAGAGGCATTTTTCAAATGTCTTACGAAAAGACTAACGTCATCTAGGATTTGCGCACGGTTTCTTTCTCATTTTGCTACATGCGAGAGAAGAGGGTTAGGGGGAAGTTGTTTATTTTGACGGCAGAATTATTATATCAAATCTGAAGCTCGTTTATCGAGGCGGAATAGTTTCTTGAACATGGTAGACAACATTTTTGGTTATTAGATTTTGTGAACTACGCTTGTTGCTAGCATTTATTTTCAATTCAACTACTGTTAATAAAGGAGTTGGGGGTATTCCGGGGTTGAAGAAAACATGCGCCTGTAACACGTAAAGTTAGTCTTTTCTTGAGACATCTGAAAAAGTGTCTTCTCCGGGTAAAAAAGAAAGTTACGTAACAAGTGCGGAGCAGATGATTCGCATGCAAGTCGAGTTTGTGGCCCGAGTGTATGCGAGGGCAACACGACGGTGCGCGAATTATCTCTTACACGTGTTGCGCCCATTTTGCGTGATGCAAACAAAAACATGCCGTGTTTTTTATTCTAATGCTCTTGCAATATATTGCTTTTCCTTTCGATTGTTTTACTTGCTCTTTGGATGAGCTGATCGTCCAAATTTTCTAAAAAAAATCCCTCTCGCCTTCCAATCAGCGATCAATCGAAAGCCTGATCAACACATATTAAGCGGTTTGGTTTAACATTTTAGTTTTGTCTCTTCTGTTTACAGATAGAGGCATCTGAGGAGGTCTCTTTTCCATTTTCACCAATGTCGCTAGAACTAGATTCTTTTCAGCCTCTAAAATGCTTTTCATCCTCCTTCGATAGACCGGACAAATCAAGGCAAACTTCTGTGGTCCAGTTTTGTCAACTCGTTTAAAATGTATATAGCGAACAGATAACTGTCCACAACTACTTAAAAGTTTGCATTAGTCTTACTAAGTGTATTTGGAAGGTAATGAAATATATTTGTAACGTATAGCATGAAAAAGAAACTTACTCCTTCTGTACATAGATGCTTACGATATATAACAAAAACTAGCAAGAAACTACGAAAGCATTATAATGCAAATCCTCCACATTCAAATGACTTCTGTTTTCTGAAAATGACAGAAAATTATTAAAGTATCCGCACGCATTATAGAATTGATGAACGATCAAAATGATCTTATGCAAAGAAGTATGTGTGTGGTCGACTTTATGGGACGATACTAATCAGCGAACTTCCCCTGTGAAAATGTCTTTGTTAAGAAATTTTCAGAAATGTGTGCTAGTTTGATTTTTTCTTCTAATTTTTTTGGTTTCTGTTTAGTTTATTTTATCTATTTATTTATTTTACGTCAAAAAACAGTTCAAACTGCGTATGACGTCCTAGGGGAAAAATGAATTGTGTGCACATTTTCAAAATTCTGTGATCCCTACACTAAGTCATATACTACTTAAATTTAAAAAACAACAACAACCCTCCCATGTAATAAAATCTATTTTCAAGGATAAATAAGCAATAAATTTTGGCTCTTATCCATGTTGTCCTTCGAAATAATACTTTCCTGCCGCGACAACATGGAAACGATAATGTGAATAATTGTATTTCCCACTGAATTCTAGAAGACGTGCACAGAAAATGAAGTTACATTTATGTCCAGAAGCAAAACAAGGGGCCATCTCAGCATTTGCTCAATGGATCAGGGAAACTGGACGAAAAACCTGATCGAGATGGGGGTCATTGACCCGGAGGCTGTAGTACAATAGTTGTTACAGGTTGTTTATACACATTTATACAGTCCAAATGGTAAATAATGCATTATGTATCATTGTTAAAATTAATGTTACTTTTCTTGTGATGCTCAGTATAGTCTCTAATTGTATTGAAACAGTTATACAGCAGAAACGATTTCACTTGGGATTTAAACTTTTCTATCGAATTTAATCGTTTAATGTCGTCTGGCAAAGTGTTGTAAAATAATGTACATGTATTGTATGTGAATTTTTTGTATTGAGCTGTTGATACTGTCACCTGATGAATATGATTTTAATGTCGAGTGTTATAGTAATAGACATTGGCATTTTCTAAAAATATATTCCCGCACTTAAGCAAGTCATTTTTGACAAAAACAACTGATTCGTAAATAAACAGACAAGGTAATGGTAAAATTCCTAGATTAATGAAGAGAGGCTTACATGAATCACGTGGGTGGGATATGGTTATTATTCGTACAATTCGTTTTTGTAATCTAAAAGTCTGGGAGCTATAAGATGTATTTCCCCAGAATATGCCATTATGCCATATCTCAGGCGGGAATGAATTTCGTTAGAATCGTTAAAAATATAACATAAAAATAAAATAGTGTGTTTTCTGTGTTTATTTATGTATTCATTAGTCATTCATTTTAAGAAAATGAAAGTGTGTTTTAGGTGATTATGTATTTAGGATGAACTTGATCATTAAAAACATAATTTAATTTTTATTTAATTATTACTTTCATTATTTTATAATTTATTGTTCATTATTTGATTATTGTATTAGTTACCTTTTTTTCATTTCTGCATTAATATTCATTCATAATTTTCATTGGTCCAGCCTAAAGAAATTTCTGCTTATTCCAGTGGGTGTTGGTGTCTCCAAACCAGAATCCTTCATGAACTTGATCGTCACTGGAACAAAGAGTAGAGGGGTTTGCTTGATATTGAAATGTTTTTTTTCTCTTTGATGTTTTTAAGTACACTATTGTGTCTAATTCACACATGTTCGTAATACAGGATGTTGTGTTCTTCAATGTCTTAATTGAGGATAAAAATCTGTAGAGTTGAGGTAATTTTGTATTATCGTTTTTACTTACAAGCTGTTATATACATTCTCGGATAGCCTGCCGTAGGCTATAAAACACGAATAACAGAAGACGTATTTACATTGAATTACAGGAATTGTACCCAAGATTGTGCTGAGGTTGGGGGCGGAGTTCAATCACACGTATATACAATTTCGTGTGTTTCCCATATATACATACATGCTGGGTACATAAATGCACTTTTATCATACATCACATATTGTATGATTGCCGTTAAATAAGTGATTAGAGGTGTTATGATTTTTATGCCTTTTGCCCATTTTTTGCGCACAGTTCTATTTTCATTTACTTCGTTATCCTTTTTTAGTTGCATCATCTGCATTATCATTCTCGACAATTAACGTGACATTAGTTTACTGCATTTTTTTTACTTGTGTGAGAGAAGTCAATAAATTACGCAGTGAACCCTAAATTAGTTTTAATATTCAAGAACCATGGAATGAGGTGACACAAAAGACAAATAAAAAAAAAAGTATCCCTCACAAGGAAACAATTTCTTTTCTCCTCCATGAGCGGTTGTAATATCTTCAATTGAGATATAAATCTATGCCAGCTTCAGGGGTAAGTGGCAGGATCCATTGTGTGGTAGCAATTATCCCCAAGGACCAACAACTGAGCAAGTGCATTTCAGAGGCGGAAAGTCCTACAAGATAGGTTCCTTCTGGACGACCTCCTTGCCTTCGGATGCAGATGGTGAGATTATTTGTCCCAATAAAAATTGGACCCGAAAAGAATTCGTTGTAAACAAAAAGTAGCCCACCGACTGCACATAACGTTCCCGTAAAGTACAGTCCTCCACATACGACGCTGCGAATAAAAAAGGAGAGGGTCGCAGAATATGTCCGCGTGAAGAGCACAGGGAATGCAATAAAACTGGAGCTGCGTGGATGAGCGCGAATCGTAAAGTCCGTCGGACAACACAAAGGCATGCCGCGAATCCAGTCAAAATTCTGGTTCATCCTCTGGAGATGCACCGGAGAGGGGGGGCAGAGGGATGCGAGCCGATGACCCCCGGCGAGTTGCAGCCGTCCTGAGGGCTTCCTTCCTGAATACTTGAATTCTTTAGAAACCGCTTCGTTTTGGTCTTGTTTGAAAATCCTCTACGTCGTCCTGAGGACAAAGCAGAGCTGAATTCTAATTCGGCCGTATTCTTATTCACCGCACAAACCCTACCCCGCGCTTCTCCCGCGGCTGACCGGTCTTACCCACAAAATATAACTGAGGGCGACGAAAGGACCGCCGAAAAACAACGGTACGTTTGAGACAAGTTGCTGCGCTGGAGAAATTCTTCGAGGGCATCGTTTATTAATAACGGGAGCTATATTTTCGGGGTCCAGGTATTCTGTTTGCCATCTCTGTTGCAGCTTTTGCATGGCGCGACAGGATGAGTGGATGCACACGACAAGGTAGAACAATGCACAGGTCTGATTTTTCGTAAAATAAAACAACCAGCTGTGATAGCACAGTGACAATACAGTTGCCTCTGCAGCATCGTTGACCGAGAGGCCTTAGGGTCCGAGTCGGAGTTTCGGGTGGTGACGAGTTTCGACACTAGCTACATAGCTGGGTCGGATTCAGCCATTGTTTGGGGGAGATTGCTAGCGGCCTACTGCTCTGATCGGTAGGTTTTTGTGGTTTCTCCAAGTGGCAAATCCAGGAGCAGTATCCTAACAAACGTGCGTCGGACCGCGCGCGATCTTTCCTTTCTCATCCTAAGTTCTCTCCTGTCCCCTTAACACACTTTCATGTACCACGGTGTGTGGAGTGTCCAGTCAGCAGCTTAGAAGTTGGTCCCGCTGGAAGCACCGGGTCGTACGTTCCAGAGAGGGAGATCACCATCATTTCTAGAGGTATAACGTGCAATAGATTTACGGACTAACGACAGTATTGACGCGCCTGGAGCCAAAAGATTCTCACACAATCGCCCATTTCGTAAAAGAAGCATTAAAATTGATGGTATCTTAATAATATTTTTTCACATTTCTCAATACTATAATGTTGAGAATGTACCACAAGAAATGGAGTTTTTAGAAGCAAATGAAACCAATTCTACGAGTACATTGTATTGAAAGTCAATAAAAAAATCTGCGAGTATTGTTCAATAGTAATTTATGTGTCAGGGTAAAAACCAAAGGATTTTGGAGGAGGTTGGTAAATAAGCCAGTTCAAAACATTCACATTTTTCGACTGAGGCGCATAAGACGTTTTTTTCAACATTCCTCTGATTCGTCTATTTTTGTACATTTTTGCTAGTGCAAAACCCTTCTCTCTGACAACGTACAGAACTATTCATTGTGTAAACGAAATATAACTATCGGTAGTCCCATAACTATTGTTGTTATATTGATTCTTTATCAGGGATCTTGAGTTGTCTTGAGGTAGCCATGTAATGAGCATTATTGCTTTTTACATCGACGCATATTACGGAAATATTTCGGTAATTTTCTTCGGCCTAGTTCGAGAAACCTGAGGTTTACGGTCAATCAATAGTAGATAAATGGTTGCTTTAAGGGGTGAGAGTACCAAAAAAGCATATTATTATATAATAGAGTGGTACATTGTAATATTTTCAATGTTAGCAAATATTAGATTTTTAAATGGACTCGGGGCAAATTATTCTTAACAGAATGTTAAAACCTGTAACAATACCGTAACTTTATAACAAAGACTGAAGAATCACAAATAAACGCTACCTCATTTGCATCATCACTTTCAATTTCTTTGCGCTTCAAAACAAAGCCGCTGCGAGAAAGATTTTCTTCACGATTTGGCCTTTGTCTGCTAGACAATTCATATGAGCGAGAGCCCCCGTCACTGAAACGTCCAAATATTGGTTTTCTAATGCCCCAGTGGCGCCCTCCACTTAACTTCCAACGGCGACTGACCTTCCGACATCTTACGCATTAATTTCTGGGAACCGCTTCTTTCCGTAGCATGACGTCAGCTGGCAGAACAATACCGCAATCTCGCACCTGTGCACCGCGAACGCCGCGCCGCCCCCACTCCCGGGCGCCTCCGCTTTCCGCGCCAGCCGCCGCTACGCCCACCATTCGCGCCATTTCCGAGGCAGCGCCTAATAATAGAAGTGGTAATAAAAGCGTTAATTCTATTATTATAACATGACTATCACATTTACTATTACTATTTATTATTTCTCTTATTAATTATAAAAATATACCAGTGTAAACTATAAATTACGCTATTGAGCAATAAAATTGCAGTTTTATCCAGACGTAAACAAAATATTATTTGTTTCATTGCTAAGGCCCGCCCAAGATTTATGTTCGTAGATGAATGATAATAAATAAATAGGTGATTAATGAAGGCGCAATGGTAGAATGAGAGGCAGGAAAACGGGAGAACTCTGAAAAATCATGCCGCAATTCCGCTTTGCGCAGCACAAATTCCATATGGATCGACTGGGAGTTGAACCTTGGCACCAAAGGTGGAAGGCGAGTGGGTGAGACCGCTGCTGCTACATTACGTGTCGACCAATGTCAAAGAATTCTCTGTTTTCGCTCCTTCAATCGCAGGGTAACTGAAGAATATCCATGATCGAGATGAGGTCGCATCCATTTCCTCCGACCTCGCTTCCACTTCTAACACACCGCCGTCCCCCCATGCGTCCGCGCTCCCTTCCCCGCCTCCGTCCCCGCCTCCGTTCGCGCCTCCGTCCCCGCCTCCGTCCGCGCCTCCGTCCCCGCCTCCGTCCCCGCCTCCGTCCCCGCCTCCGTCCCCGCCTCCGTCCCCGCCTCCGTCCCCGCCTCCGTCCCCGCCTCCGTCCCCGCCTCCGTCCCCGCCTCCGTCCCCGCCTCCGTCCCCGCCTCCGTCCCCGCCTCCGTCCCCGCCTCTCATCATGCTATTTCCGTCTCTTGCTGCCTCGCGCGCCCCGCCGCTGTTGCCGCCGGAAGCGTGCCGCTCCACGAGCCCAGGCACATGCCCCGCCGGCGTCGGCGTCAGCGGCTCGGGAGCGGCGCCCATCGCGTGCACGCGACGCCCTCACCGTTATCAAGGAGATCTAATGTAAGAACAGCGTAGTCAGTAGATGCGTTCTTCCGGAGAAGCCAAGACAAGGCACGGCAACCAGGTTCCCCGAGACACACGTTGGAAGCTCCCTTCGGGCACTCGGCTACCAAGTTCCCTTGCAGTGTTCTTCCATAACGGGTACAACGAAACATTATACAGAGACAGTAGGAAAATGGATCACGGGATCGGTCAATTAATGGATTACACTAGTTTGCCAACGTTTCGGAATATTTATTCCATCATCAGGGCTTACTACTTGGCCATGGTCGGACCTGCTATGAACGTGGGTGCTTCAGCAACTCTGTATTGGAGTTGTGCTGTGGAGAAACATTATGGTTGACCATTATATGTATTAGTAAGCCCTGATGATGGAATAAAATATTCCGAAACGTTGGCAAACTAGTGTAATCCATTAATTGACCGATCCCGTGATCCATTTTCCTACTACTTATTAACGGTCGTGATTTCTACAATGGTCATTATACAGAGACATGATAATCTGCTCAGTTTGGTTTATTCTCTCAGCTCTGAAAGTGCTCTAGACGGATCCACAGTTTCGACAAAGATATTGCCCTCCATATTTTGACTGAGAACTGGATAAAAGGAAAGATGAAGCATAATGATGCAATAAGAACCATTTGAAAGGCGCGTCGGTCGCATCAGCTGGCTCTTGTTGAACAGCATTTTGGCCCAATTTGACACAATCTTGCCCTCATACGGCTGTAAGAGTTTGTACTTGAGCTTTTTTCATGTTCATGTCGATCAAATTTTTTCGTTCAGTTTTCCTTGATCCATTGAGCAAATGCTGAAATGACCCCTTGCTTTGTATCTGGACGTAATGTAGATTAACTATCTATTCATGTTTTCCTGAGCTCACTGGGGAATATGTTATTCGAATTATCGTTCTCCGTGTTCTCGTAGCAGTAATCCGAGTCCTTCACGTGCGGTACGATAAAAGGTATGAGCCCCTTCTTAACTTGTTAGCCATTGCACATTCTTTTTATTAAACAATAGCGGGTACATACTGTCTATTTTAAAATTTTGCAATAAACATTCGATGCTATCTGAATTCATAATTCAACTTCATACAGAGCTAGGATAGCGATTCCAGAGCACAAGAAAATGTTCACAAATAGTGAAGCTACATTTGTCGTGAAGCAAAACATGGGGTCACTTCTGCTGTTCATTTCTGCATTTCGGCCATAACGTTACCGACAAATTAACAATGTCCATTTCTAACTCAAATGTAATTATGAGCTATAAAAATATGCCAAAAGCAATTAACGTTTTTATACTATTATAGGAAATAATTTTCTTCTTCCTGATCATTGACACGGAGATAATGAGAACTAGTGTACTAGTGACAGAGACTACTACAGACAATCATTCTTTGACCATCTTCGTGAACCGATGTTGCCATTGGGCATCATTACCGCTGCAGCGATTCTGACCGAGAGGTCGTAGGGTTCGACTCCTGACGGTGACGGATTTTCGATACTAGCTGTATAACTAGGTCGAATCCACTCGCTGTCTGGAGGAGAATTCTAGCGGACGGATGCTCTGATCGGTAGTTTTCCATGCTTTCTTCGATCAATACCAGGCGAATTCTGTGCAGAACCCTCACAAACGAGTCACGGATCGCGAGCAATCTTTCCTTCCTCTTTCTTGTCTTATCCCCTCTTCTCGGAAGTTCTTATCCTCTCTTCACTTATATGCACTACGCTGACCTGCCGGCAGACAAGTCGTCTCGCTGGAGAAGAGTCCTGGAGGGGGATATCCTCCGCAAGCCGACGTGTAGGCCGACCCCAGATCTCACCATCCAGTGGGGACGGAATCACGGCCTTCTCCCGGAGTAAAACATTCGCTACAGAAATAGGATTCATAACCATAGCAGTATACGTGATCATAAACATCAATTAATCATGATCCGTGTAGGATCATTAATTCATAATCGCCTATTTCGATAATACCTAGTTTCACGTTTTGCTGCCAATATAGAAAAGCATTTTCCAATTTAGCTCCAGAAATGCTTAAACGTTTTCATCAACATTTCAAACTGTAAAGTATTTTGTAGCCTATGTTTTGTTGTAAAAACGTTATTTTATTACAATGGATGTAAAACTATAACGGTCCTGTAATTTTTATAAAGAACTAATAGTAAACCTAGCAAAAAATGCTATTCAAGTCAGACAACTTCACTGTTTGCTGATGAATAAGATGTGAACCGAGATAATATCGAATCGAATTGCTGATGATGATGACGATGATGATGTTAATAATAATAATAATAATAATAATAATAATAATAATAATAATAATAATAATAATAATAATAATAATAATAATTAATAGGAAAATTAGGTTAAAGACATAATTGCGTCATTACACGATGCGTTGAAGGAAAAAGAATACCCATCCGGCTTGCAGTTTCCGATACAACTGACATGTAAACTCATTACTTGTAGTTGATAGCAGCATTCTCCAACTTTCCTGGATCAACTCATCAAAATATTACAAAAACGCTGTTCGTCCCAGAGCACTTTAATTTTTTTGTTCTAAGCAGGAAATGTAGTTCACAAGTTTTTAAGGCCTTCGAAGAATGATAGGACATTATTACACCTGAATGGATGCTTTGGTATACTAATAGATGGCATGAAGTAAGTAATGTCGGTCCTGAAGCTGCTAAGAAGACATACCATTAGAAGGCCGTGTCAGGATCATCTCCCCAGCAGTTGGCTCATGCAACGCATTTAAGGCGGGACTGCGGTACCAGGTTATCCCGTTAGATTATTTAGACCACCACGGTGTCGATATCGACCTGTAGGATTGAGGAAATTTTGAATAATGTAGATCCGTAATTTCCAACCTTTACCTTGCATTAGCCCCTTTTGATAAAAGATTTGCTACATCGACCCCCTTGACTTTTTTCTACAACATAGAGCAGCGAAAATAATCAGAACACAAATAATTGCATATAAATGACTTTATAAAAAAATATAGACAAAAACTGTGAATCAATGTTTTGAAAAAATTGTGTATTAGGATTATGTTTTTTAAACTTTTTTTCTATTATAATTTTCAATTTTTTAGAAAAATTAACAAGTAATATTAGAAGTTCTAAAACCTTTGTGTAAAAAGACAGTTAACAACTGCATTTATACTTGTTGGAATCAATAGGATTTAGATTACACAGATTAGTTGTCGATACCGATCCCGTTGGGAGGAACATGTAGACCATGTGTTCCCAACAGGGCCGATATCGTCCCCTGGTGGTCGTGAAATTTTAAAGGGGGTCAATGAAAATTAGGAAGTCGACAGGGGACAACAGCCGAGTATAAACCGTCAATTGATCGGTATAATATAAATTTAATATCCCATTGATTACAAAACATATTCATGTGATTGATAATTCATTGTATTCAGGTATAAAGTTACAAAAATCCTGAAAATAACTTACAAATTTCTTCCTTCTCTTTCCTTTCCATTTTTCATCGTTCATAAAACTCAAGAATTTAAGGCTGTGTATTCACGTCACTTAATGGTGCAAAAGAATATTTTACGCAATAATCACTTCCGAAATGTCACGGCCAATTCTTAAAAAGCACTCAAAAATGAATATTAATAAATCAGATACCCAAGAGGCGTATCTGATTTTTGGAAATCCAGATATTTACGAAAATGTTGGCATAGGAATTGTTCTCTTTATATCATTTATGTGCACTTTCTTGCGTTTCGCCTTTTTTAGGCGATACTTTTTCTATATTACGTTAGAAGCTTTCGAGAAAGTAAAATGTGAGGTACTCGATGAAGCACAAAATTAATTTAGAAGGGATCGATGCAAGAAAATGTTTGAGAATTACTGATGTAGATCCTGCGCGACCTACCTCCCGCCTCACACACACACACACACACACACGTACATACACGCGTTTGTATTTAACCAAGAGTGATTTCACTTTCCAGGCGAGGGCACCTAAGCGAAGGCTCTTATCCCCCCTCCCCCGCGGGTGTACACCGTTGGGCTTGTAGTAGGATACTTGGGATCACAATGTCGAAACACGAATATCGCGATACGCACTTCTACCCGTAGTCTGGATGAGACCGTCTCGCCAGCTCGAGACGACCAACTTTCCGGGTTGACCTACCAACTTACCTGAACTGTTTCCATCGCCCAATGCGTTCAGGATGAGGTCCTCCTCAAAACCCATGAGTACCGGGCACCACGACGAAGCCAAGAAACCAACTGGGGGCCACCCAGGTTGTTATCCCTGGGGCCACCGAGCCCCCAACCCCACTCCTCTCTGCGGTATACCTTTGCAAGCAAAGCGAATATCACCATAAAACTGGGCACCCGGCCGGGATATTCCAATTCTCCGTCAGGGCTTCTCTATGCTAGACCACAAAAGTTGGCGTTCCCAACCCCTCTCGCGTGGTGGCGTTAGGTCAGCATGTACGAGCAGAGGTGATGCTCAGTGAGACATTCGGGTGAGGAAAAAGAGATATGTTTTGTACTCAGTAGCGGCAATTTCGTAAATTTTTCTGCTACAGTAAAGTATGCATTCACTGACAAGAAAGGAAATAGTAAAATAAGGAGTTAAGGAATATGCAAAAGTACTTATTACCCTATATCTGACCGGGAAGACCATTTGTTAAGAGATTGGGAGAGGAAAGAGTAGGAGCGAGATAGAGAAGAAAAGCAAATGAGGGAGAGAGTGATTGACAAGGTGAGACGGAAGAAGAGAAGAGAGAAAGAAGAAGAAAGAGGAGAGAAATAGACAAGGCGAAGGCGAATAAAAAATAGCTCCCAATTATTAGAATACTTGATAGTATTCTTTTATGACCTATCTGATGTGATGTGGGTACAGCAACATTCTTCCAAGGTGTCCTGACTGGCATTTCTGGCATATCACAAAGAGACATAATAACTACGTATGTATTTGAATAACGCATTTAGCATTGAAAAAACTTACAAAAATCATAAGAATGCGGCCTACTCTATTTAAAAATACTTTAAATAATCATTTCTCCCCCAGTTCACATTCCTGTGTTTTTTAGCTCAGTGATATAAATTCCATCATATTTTCTGAATTTTATAACTTCCTAATGATCACTCACTCTTGAGTGTAAATAGAATGGTTTTCGCTCCCAGCAAATTTCTTCGCCAGCACGCAGAGAGTGGAAGAGCTCACGAACTTCAGAGAATGAACGCCCGAGAATTTTATTTCCTTCCACTACTCTCCCCTCTCGCCAATCATGTTCTCGCCTCCCCTCCACTCTGCTTCCTTTCTCTCTCTCTCGCTTCTCATTCCCCGACTCTCCTCTCTCTCCTTCCATCCTCTCTCCCCCTCGCCCTCACCATTCCTCTCGTACTAATTACGAATTTTGTAAATATTTCTTTCCATTCCTTCACATGGTTTTAACTGTTTTTACGTAAAATTAACAAACGAGAAAGGTATTTTTCTCTTGGAGGAAAGTCGTCGTATTATTTCGTTACTTGAATCCAATTTTGTAATTTTAATTTCTCACACGTGTAATTTAATTTCATATGCCCAATCTTGATTATTACAATGATCTCTATATACGTATTGTATTCATTTTCTGTAGACTAAGCTAATGTTGAGATATTTTATTGAGTGTGAGGGTGAACATTTTGAAAGCTAAAGAAACTTTCCAGGATTGTTGGTATGATAGCAAATGCTGTACGTTGAGATGAAGTGATTCATCGTATTGCCCGATATACACGGTACAGTCTTCGTGCAGATTCTTATACAGTTTCTATAAAGAAACTTCAAGATCTCAAACTAGAAGTACAAAAGCCAAAAGTCGCCCATACACGGTCTATACGTTTCCTGCACGAATCGCCACAGGCCACCGCAAGGAGGTCTAAAGAGAAACAACTGAATTGCACCGTCCGAGTACTGGCAGTGGTGGTATTTCTGTGTGTGCGTTCTGGTTATGATATTTATTTTGTATTAATAACCATGAGAAGCATAGAGAATAAGAAAAGGAAGTCAAGAATTGGGAAAAAGGAAGTTTATAACAATATATCACTTCACAGAATCGCTCTTTGACATACCTAACCACAAAATCTCAATGGCCGATCACCGTTAGTGAATCATTCTGCCGCTAGCGCGTGAGTCTAACTGTAGGCTTTCTGCATGAAAAATTATGAACATGTTCATATAGAAAATGTGCAGTCTGAACTGTACGTTTTCTGAACGTCAAATCTGTACAAACACTGTACCGTGTTTACTGGACTTAAGAAATTTATTGGCCACGTACGGAATAAAAATCACCTTTACGTGTAAAATGGTTTTTGAAAACAGTAGATAACTCATATATTGTACCATGCACATTTTCGAAGCAATTTCAAGCTTCATAACGAAGAGATTTTTTATGAGAGCAGAAGTATTAGAAGTACGGTAATTCGCATTATAACTATATATATTTTTGCATAATAAGAAAGTCTGCTATATTGTAGCATCATTTATTTACCTTCATATTACTCAAACCTAAACTCACGTGAAAAAAGTTTAAATAAAACATTCATTAACATAATGTATCTATAGTATTGTCGTGCATCAAGGCTGGAAACGCCCACAGATCACATGTTCGAAATTATATTCGTTAACGTGTAGGGTTATTTATTTTCACTGAAGTTTAAAACATGTAAATGTGGAAGTAAGTAACAAAACAAACTACTATTGAGAAAAGTTTGAGTAATAATGACTGGAGCAGGTGTCAATTTCTGTCGCAAATATTGAAAAATGAGCTCTTGGAGTCCTCAACCAACTTCTTGCCTTTGACGGACAGTTTAATGGACCTTCCTTCCATGTTTCCTCAGAAAACACTTCTGAAACTCCAATTTACTGGCACACCACGTACCACTTCCATACATTAGCTTTCGTTTCACGTAACGTACAACCCGTGTGTTTGTTTCCTAATTTGATAAATTCATACTGAGAGTGTTCAATGCAAATTTCATGTCAACAACCAGCATGACTTCTCAATGCAGTTACGGCTACTCTCCTTCCACCCCTGGCAACCATGTCGTACTCAGCCTGTTTTCAATATCCACTACTTGTATTTCGCCGTACTCGCATAGCATTATTTAGTAGTACATCCCTCACAGAATACTTAGTATTTTTCTCATTCTCGCCATTATATATTTAACTTCTTCACCATCATTGTTGGCACCGTTCTTAATCAATATTTCCTATTCTCTTCACTTTTGAACTCAAGGCTTATTCAATTTCAACTACTCTATCCTTTCAAGTCATCTTCAGCTCTTCAACTATTATTCTATTCTTTCAAGTCTTCTGTAGCTGCAATGGGATTTGGTCCACAGACATTTTTACCTCTACACTCTACAGGAGAGATGCCCAATCCTTTTCTTGTATAAACTTTTTAAAAAATGGTTTGCTTTATCGATCCCTTCAATATTAGTCTACAATCTACAGCAATTACAACCTTTCACATTATCATAACACAAATAATTGTAGATAAATTACTTAAGGATATCAATGAGATAAAGAATACGGACAAAAGCTTTAAAAGAAGTGGTGTCTTTTATTTGAGTTATTATTTTTGTACACCATCTTAAATTTTTACAAATATAAACAAAGATATTACGTGTTTTGGTGGCTTAAAATGAAGAGTTAATTAATTATCGCCTTCCATTCTATTATTTGTAATCAATTGGATCTTGATTATCACTATCAGTCGCCGGTGCTTATTTACCTGTCGACCCCTAATCGACCCCTTAATGACCCCATATAAAATTTCATCAACCCCCAGGGGGTCGATTCCAAACCCGCTGGGAGCCCTGGTCTCTAATATCTAGTCTGTAATGGTCAATGGATACTTCGTTCATCTGCAGCTCTACTTCTACAGCTACCTCTGCCGTCACCACCGCCTCCACCTCTCATTTTTACTCATTTCCCTCTCCCATTCACCTCTACTTCCGTTGCAACGAAATTCACAAACACTTTATATTTTTTTAGAATGCAATATATCTAAACCCTTATACGTTTGGGGCCGTAACTTTTACTAAGATTACTCTTGTCATCATTTATACGTTTTTAAGCGCTTTGAACGGAAGCAACACAACCCACCTGTCTCGACTATTACTTTCGACCCACGGCTACGAGTGTTGTCGTTGAAATTACTTTAGTTTATCACCACCAACGATATCTCCCCAATCCTTGAAGTGATGCAAATGCAACAAATTTGCACATTTTCTCCCATTTCCGTATCCGATCATATCCCTCTTCCCTATATTTCATACACAGAGTATACCTTTCTTCCGAAATATTGAAGTTTCCACCGTACTACCCGCCGTATAAACATCTCGCTTACTTTCTTCTTGCCTTTGAACACCCGTCTATACGTCTCGTCTCCTTCCCTTTCGTTTCTCGATTCCCCACACTATTGCCGCTCTCTAGCATTTCCTCCAGTTCGAAGACTACCTGTCACTTGCATTGGCTACAAACCGGAACCCTCATTACGACTGTCATCCCTTGTCCGACGCCCTGAACACCATAATCACTACATCTGCCTTTCCATTGTTTCTGCCGCCGGGGAACCACTATGCCTCGCCGGGTCACCGCCACCTCCGCCTCCACCGTCACCTCCAACAACACCTCCACCTCTGCCCTCATCCTCTGCCTCCACCATCACCTCCTTCCCCGTTATCTCCACCGTCTCCTCCGTTTGCACCGTCACCTCCGCTTCAACCATCATCTCCACTCACCTCCACCTTCACCTACCCATCCTCCGCGACCGACTCAGTTTAGCTCAGAGCCAGCATTGCCGCTGACTGCAGCGACTCAGCGCTCTTGCCGGGAGACAATTCAGGAGCTTCGCGCTTGTCGCGACAGGGGCGATACTCCGCTGGAGGCAATACCTGGAGAAGGAATACCCCAGCAAGCCGACGTGTAGGTCAACGACAAATCTCGCCGTCCTGTACAGGAGAAACACTGCTATATCCCGGGATGAAACATTCACAGCACTAACGGCACTAATGACCATAGCAGTTGACGTGCCCGAAAACATCTTTCAATCAGTCCTCCTCCTCCTCCTCCGTCACCTCCGCCTTCGTCACCTCCGCCTTCGTCATCTCCGCTTCCACTTGAAACTCCATCTCCAACATCACCACCACCTTCTCCACCATCGTGACCTCTGTCTCCGCTGCCACCTTCGCCTCCTCCGCCAATGTCCTTTCATCGTCTCCTCTGCTGCCACCACCGCGTGCGTCAACACCACCGTCACCTCCCCTCCACCGTCAACCCCCCTCCACTGTCAACTGCCCTCCACCATCACCTCCGCCCCCACTCAAACGCTGTCATCCCCGTCACCTCCGTCGTATCCTCCGTTTCCACTCCGCCACTTCCACCGCGTTTACCGTGCCCGACACCCACCTTTATTATCGCGGCCCTGCCGCCTCTGCAAGCGCTTCGGTTGCACCTTCGCTTTTGCCATTGTTGCAGTCGCAGTTGTGCCACCTCCTTCTTTATACCGCACACACTGCTGATTTCATTTCCCCGGTCGCCAAAGCACAGTGATTTGAAACACGAATATATAGCGCCAAAAACATCCATTTTTATAATTATTTTTGCAACTACAGATTCAAAGGCAATTAATTTGCATAAAAACTAATTATAGTACACAGAAAATCTTTACCTATTTTTGTTATTTTCAGTAAGGCAGAATTATATAAGAAAATAATTGTGCTATTTTGAAAAATGACGCTATGAATATGAATTTTAGCCTGTCGGCATTTTCAAAGAAGCGGGTTGAGGTTGCTGATCTGACACAATTGTATTTATTATTATTTATTCAATATACAAAGGTGAGTCATTTCAGGTAGGAAAAATCTCACCATCATGTTTCTTATAAATCCAATGAATAATTCCTTTATAATTTTGTCCTCAGAGCCATAGGTTTCGGTAAAAAGTTGTTTTTGAATTTTTTCAGTTTCGTCGCTTGTCGCAACCTTCCCCACCGCAATTATGTGCGTATTTCAAAGACTAGAAATGCTGTTGTAAACTCGGGCGGTCATTTATATCATTTGGTAACAGCGAGTGCACTGGAATTCTGACGGTCTAAGATAACAACATAATATCGGATGCGATTGCGAGTGCGTACTCGATACAAAACTTTCGTAATTTGCACCTCAATTACGTCATTTTACAATATTTCATTATTCTTAGTTTGTATCCAAAACAAAGTAGATTTTTCCTCGGCAACGCTTCGAACTATTATGAGAATTTTGACGTACTTCGAAGAACAACTTTCAGGACGTCAAGGAAGGAAACAATATAAAAAACTGCTATGCAGGAGTGCGTTTGCCTGCAAAATGACTAAAAACATTGTTCTTCTAACTGAAGAGAATGCGGTGGTGTATTTTTTACCACCTAAAGCGAGTAATCATTTATTAGGGTTCAAATGGTGATTTTTATGTTTTTATTTCTTTTCAAAATCACTACCCCAATCACGCGGGATTGATTTTCCAAATATATTTATATAATAACGAAAATCTTCTGCTATACTAACACTTCCTGTAATATTATCAAAAGCCGGAGAAAAATCTTTCTAAGGAACATAATTTGTGAAGACCATTATATATGAGAACAAGACGGGATTCTATGGGTAAAATAATACCGGCAATTTTCAAAAACGTTTTTCTTTTTTTGCTCACGCGTGCGTTTACCGGTCCAGACCACTGTGCGCCGCGGCGTCCCCTTACCTCACGCGGCGGGTGATGCGCCCCTCCCTTTCCGATAGGGCTTGCAGATAGTAGCCGGCGGGTGGGCGGGCGGCGCCAAATCACCGGCGGTCTCCACCTTTCGCCCGTGCCGAGCGGAACCCAGGAATGCACGCCTAGACGAGCCACACACTGGTCTCAAACAGAGTTGTACCATTGACAATAATTGTACGTCTATATGTTTTCTAAATTTGAATCTAATTGCGGAGTTTATATGACATTTTACATGTAGATAGCGAACAAGCTGTAGTTTGTATAGACAATTATTTCACATTAAATAATCCAATAAAAAGTTATGGCAAGTAGTTAGTTGGTTGGTTGGTTGGTTGGTTAGTCAGTGATTCCGGGCGCCCCAACAGCTTAGGGCGTTTGTCCCGTAAGCGTAGTGCATGTTTTTTTCCTCGGAAGACGGCTGTGATCTTCCCCCGCTGGATAGCGAGATCCGGCGCCGACCTACCGTTGGCTAGCGGGGTTTCTCCCCTAACCAGGACTCTCCCACCAGCGGGGCACCGCACAGCCAGGACAAGCTCTAAGATCCCGACCGGTCTCCCGGAATATGTGGTAGTGTACTGCATGTTAGTGTAAGTGTGTGTGTATGTGTGTGTGTGTGTAAGGGAGGAGGATAGGATAAGAAAGAGCGCGCGGCCTGTGGCCCGTTTGTTAGGGTAGTGTCCCGGCATTCGCCTGGTGTTGATCGGAGAAACCACGGAAAACTACCGATCAGAGCAGCCGGCCGCTGGAATTCTCCTCCAGACAGCGACTGATTTCGACCTAGCTGAAAGTGTCGAAAATCCTGCCGCCGGCAAGACTCGAACCTAGGACCTCCCGGTCAAAGGCGCTGCTGTGACATCAGTTGATGCTCTGAGCTACCACTCCCAGTTTATAGCAAGTAGTAATAGTAGCACTTTTGCACATATATTTAATTTTTTTTCGGTTCGGCGTGTGATATAAAATATATAAATATATTACACACGTTTTATCAGTCAGATTTGCATAACTCTTAACGTGCTACAAAAGGCTCAAATATTCTGAAATGAAAAGACAAAAGGAAGAAAATTTACTTTTGTGAATGAATCCCATAAAAATAAGTAACAGTAACCCATGAACATAAGTATCAAACAGCACCATCTTATAATATAAAACGACAGCAAGTACACATTGAAGACATATTTACGCTATTTAATAAGGATAGAACATAGAACGATAAAACATAGAAGGTTAAAGAATGCAACAGAATAAAAAATCTCCACAATCGTTTGTACTAAGTACGTTGTATTATTGTTGATATTGTGATTACCATTTGGATTTTTAATGGATTTTATCTATAATAAGGGATTTTTGGTTGCCTGAAATTCCGTTTATGGTTTTGTATTTCGTTAAAATTCATATGCGCAGAACAATTGCGGTGACCTCTCTCCACAAGTTCACAAGCCTCCCTCCCGCCTCCACCGCCAAAAAAATGACGCGCAGCGAGAAGGCAAGTTTCTCTTTTTCCTCAACAAAAAGAAATTCATTTAATGGAAAAAATATTTAGTACATGTTAATTTATTTTTCCACATATGCCCCACACGAATTGAGACATTTTCAATGGGAATTTCTGTGGGATCATCTTTTGTATCCCTGTATCGTAATCGTCTGCTGACGGGAATAAGTACTGATGTGTGACAGCCACCTGCAAATCTGTGCCACTGTGATTCACGTAAAGCTGACCTTCCTGATCTTCCTTTTATCATATCTGTCCCCTTCTCTCCCAATCCACACACATACACTTTAGCAATACACTACCACACAGGCCGGGAGATCAGTGCAGAGCTTAGAGCATGCGCCGGTTAGGGCGGTTCCCGCGGGAGATGTCTGGAGGAGACTTCAAGTTTCAGCACAGTAGTAATACTACCAACTCCCAAGTAAAGCATGCAATACACTTACGGGACTAATGATCATAGTAGTTGATGTGCGCAACACTAAATCAATGTTCATGATATCAAACCGAATTAACTCCCACGAGCGCGTTTGGACCCTTCACAAACTACTATGAATCGTGCAGCATTTCGCCGCTCCCCGCCTCCCACTCCTCGCCCTTCCCCATTCCTCCCCGTCTCAAGTGGCCTCACCGCGCTCATCCCACGCCCTGCCCGCCCACTCCGCCCTCCTCGCCTCCCACTCCACCGCTCTCCACGCCTTATCCCTCCTAGCCTCGCCCTGCCCCATCCATGCCCCAACCGCCCACCCCTCGTCACCACTGTGCATCGAGCAGCATTCCGCCGCTCTCCCGCCCTTCCGCATACCCCATTCCTCCTAACCTCCTCCAGCCTCGCCCCGCGCCTCACGTCCCGCCTGCCTACTCGGCCCTCCCCGCCTCCCACTCCACCCCCCTCCCCCCATTCCTCCCTGTCTCAATTGGGCTCGCCGCGCCTTACCCACGCCCTGCCCGCCCACTCCGCCCCCCTCACCACCCACTCCGTCATTCCCCACACCTTATCCCTCCTCGCCTCGCCCTGCCCCGCCCAGCCCTCGTCACCACCGCGTCGTGTCGCCGCATGAGAGCCACTTCAGCGGTCGCCGGGCGGTCGCTTTTATCGGCCGGCGCAAGGGGGGATCTGCGCGCGCCGCGGGGCAGGGCCAGACCGCGGCACGCGATAGCTGCACCGCGAGCTCATCCGGTCCAGGGGGTGCACGCGGCCGAGATGCTCGCCGTAATGATAGGGGAATGTTTTTTTATTACGACGCTCTTTCACTGTGCTGTTTTAGGGGTTAATGAATGAAAAAAAATAAAGAAGAAATGACGATGAGGACGACGATGATGATAGAAAAAGGGAATGAGAAGAAGGGGACCCAATATGCCGTGAGCTCCGAGAGCTCACGGTATATCGGGCACATCCCGTGAACCCGACATGCCTCCATTTTCAATTTCCCATTCAGATTATTGTCAAACTATTTCGTATTTTTTATCTAATATTCCTTTTCGTCTTAAATTCAAAAAACGAGTTTCCTCGAATTTTTAAACTGAAGTCATTTTTGAAATGGTCATGTATGAATATATTTTTTAACATAATTTTTCATCGGGTATGAAATGGTTGATGTCTGAGTTTTCAAGAATGAATACTTGTAGTAGTGCTGAACGTTTCTGTGAAGCTTTGTGATAAAACATTTGGAACAATACTGTGGAAGATTATAATCGTAAGCACAATGTTAGAGAATAAAATGTCGAAATCATGATTCTTATACACACAGGCATCCAAAACTGGCGTTCGCGTGTTCAATTACAATTGAGGGCGGCATATTCTCGAAGCACGGAAAATGTTCTGTAGGTCATGTCATGCTTGTGGCATGTTAACGATTCCTTATACGTGCCTGACAAAATTAAAACCTCTGACAATTTACGCCCTAACTAGATACATATTTCTTCAGTTAGAAAAGGATGCAAGTAATGGAATAATGTAACAGAGCTCATTGTAGTGTTGTTTTCTGACCACGAACACAAGAAACAAAATAAGATGGGAAGGCTGGAATACCATATGATGCCTCGTAAGAAATTTCCAGGAAGAGAATCTCTGTCGAGGTAGACCAATGAACGTGTATTCAAGAGCCTTGGCGTTTGATATAAAAACAACTTAAATTAAAAATATCAAATGCGTGAAATGAACTTACATGATACTTTAATTTACCACGCTCTTAGTTTATTCATCTTGTTATTGAAATAGATAGATCGTCGATTTTCTTGACGAAAAATTGATAAAAAGGCGAGAAATACCAGTATAGACAAAAATACTACTCTCCTTGGATATTGATCGCAAATTACACACCTGTTTCAAAACGTTTCGGTTACTTAAAACCACTATTTCAGAAACGATAAACGAGCAGTCTAATATTGCAAGAGGGTCTGAGGTTTCGTTGTTACCAACGCGAGGAGATGATGCAACTGAAAAGGATCTGGAGTGTGGAAAAGGGCCACAGAAAACTGGACCCTAAATGAAGAATTGAAAATTAGAAATGGAGAGATCGACAGGCATAGGGTGAACAATTTTTAGATACGGTTGGAGCTGGAATTGCTAGTGAAGAATGAAGGCAACGAAGTGGTTATCAGTAAAGTATAACAAAAAAAATGAGAGAACGGGAAGTGCAGAGAATGTTCAGTACATTGAGACATGATCTCAGAAGAGGTAATAGAATACGATAATAGAGGAACTGAGGTTGTTAGATAAAATTGAAGATGTGTTTTGTGGATGAGGTGTTACTGGAGAGCGAACTATTCAAACTGAGAATGATTACAATGTGATTCTTTGATGGTGGTTAAAATCTATGGTTGTAGAATTGGACGAAATATTTGTTTATGGATGTGGCAATACATACTTCCGAAATAAACAAGTAGTTGTTAAAGCATTTATAATGGTGTCAGGAATGGATAAGGATGCAGGAAAGATGTGACTTAGAGGTGGAAAATTACAAGTTAATTCTTGAAGCGGAAATTCCGGTGGAACCATCAACAGTGAAATCAGTGTACTTCGTTTACATAGTACTCTGTCTACGTGAAAACAAGCGGCAACACATTCAGATTTATTCACATATATACCTATATACGTAGGCACAAATTATACATGCATATACATTATAAAAACATGTTTTATACATAATAAACACGAAAATACATATACTCTGTTTCTTAGTTCTAACAGAATACATACATACACAATCACACATTTATGCTTATATAATACATTCAGTCGACAATATTAGCTAGTACGATAACTACGACTTTTTTCCCTGCCGATATCGGCATGACCGCGTGAACTCAACTTCCTCAAACGCAGCGGGAAGGCGCCGAGAAATTTGACAGGCAAGAGAATGATTCGGCGATGTTGGAGGGGAACGGCGGTGGCGAGGAAGGAGGCGGTGGAGATAACAAGAACGGGGACGTGGGCCGAGGAGCTGCAGTCGCGGTGACTTCGGGGGCTGCGTCGGCGACGAGCTTTGGTCCGCGGCTTATCCGATGGCTCTTCGTGAGCGCTTACTGTCCGCGCCTTCCTACAGTTGTTTGTTCAGGTTCTTAATGAGCTGCTAATCGCGATGACACACGCTGCGGGCCCTTGTAATCGGTGAGAATCGATACGATCTAATGAGGTGGCGCGGGCTTTGGAGAAAGAGAACGCGTGGGAAAGAAACGAGTTTGGCAGGCAAGGCTGCCATAGCCCACGTTTTATCTGACTGTAACATTATCGACTGCGATAGTGTAGCTGATGAAACGAACGATCTTTATTTTGGAGCACTTCATCATTCTCATTCTTGAATATAATGAGAAGCATATATCAAATGGAAATAAAAGTAAAGCGAAAAAAAAGAAAAACAAAGGTGAGGATGAAAAGATTAATAAGAGTCCAAAATGTAGAGGTAAAATAGCACTAAAAAGAGGCAGGAGAGATAAGCCCAAGGAAATAAGAACGAGTGAGAAAGGCATAAGCTTGCCCAGCGTCAAACAATAGGGAGGACAACTACATTTCTGGGGCTCCTTTTCCATTGATCCTATATTTTTACGTATGACATACTTTACTAGTAAATTAATTAAACATATTACAATGAGACTGAAATTGTTACTTTAATGATATAATTAATAATTACAGTTGGTTTTACGTTGAACCATGTATAGGGTTGTCAGATGACTTGGAGAGCCTCTTCCTATAATGTAAGACAATTTACCAAACTGTTAGGTATAAAAGGGGGAAATCACTAAGATTCACAACATTTGGAAATAAAATCTTTTATTATGTGAGGCTGCGGTGCCACCTTGAAAATATTCAAGGGCTCCTTATCTTTCGTTTGTGTGTATAGAGTACGTGTATGCTATGTGAATGAGGAAACGTTAAAAAGAAAATTAAGTAACGCAAACGTTAAAAAAGTGGAAGAATTTCAACAGCTAAAAAAGAAGGAAATGTGTGGATGTGTATAAAAGAGACAGAGTTTCTGTATGTTCGGTTGGGGAACGAAGACGGGACGCAATTATGTACTTTTGAACCCCAAGTTTTTTTCTACCTATCCATGCTGTTGCATGATTCTTGAATCGAACCTCGAGATCTTCTAGCAAAGTCCATTCATGAATACGATTCGGCCTCAACGGTAAAAGTAACCGGAGGGTTGTTGAACGTCCGCTGAGTCAATACGCTACCGCACGGAGATGCAGCTCCTTTCGAAAATTGGGTCAGTATAGCTATTAAAATTTCATCTCCCTAGGCGACTGTTGGACACAACAGGCCTGTTTGGGACCTGGAGACTTCCGGACCACATTGCACCAAAATGTCCGTAATAAACATTTATGACGCTAATGATCCGTTTGTATAAAACAGAGTGGCGGTGCGGCAGAGCGGGCGGGGTGGGCGGGGCGGCGGGCGGGCGGGCGGTGGGGTGGGCGGGGCGGCGGGGCGGGCGGGCGGGCGGGCGTCCGTGCGGCACGGGCGAGCCTCTGTCTCCACCCACCTCTCCACCCCTCCGCTGTTCCGCACACTCCACTTTCCGGGCGATCAGCCGGCGCGGCAGGGTTGCCAACGTCTGAAGCCCAAACTACAACGTTCGATTATCAGATAAGCCGAGAAGTTGCGTTTTGACAACATGAAGTAGCTGTAATTGTGGAAGACCTCTTCTGTTTTCGAGTAGCTGTGTTACTATTCTCCTGCACAAGCAGAAAAATGATTATGTGTGGAAACTGTAGTAAAATTAAGGATGAATTTCGTTTTAACATAGGCATTCTGGAAAGCAATGATGGAGAAAGATAAAACTGGGGATCTGGAAAAAGAAGATAAAACTACTCTTCGAAGCATTTCCTTTGCTCGTTCCTAACTCTAAGGCAAAAGCCATTTTTTTACATAAATACATACTAAATTTCACAATTGTAGTCCTGTATTAGAACACAAATATACATACAGACATTAAGTGATAATACAAACAAATAAATTTATTGCAAAATATTTACAAGCACTTCCTAGAACATGTATACTCTTTCACACATACCAGCGTATGTGCATACCTCTATATACGCGCATACATAAACACATGCAATATATCTCGCATAATACACACAATAACATGGGAAACATTGAGAAATTGAGTTTATCAAATTATTTTTCCGATTACATGAAACGAACACATAATTACCCGCGAGTCGCGAAAATGCGGAAAAGAGTGAAAAAAGCATCAATCCCTCAGGAGAGCAGTCTAAAGCCTCTTCCCTCGAAATCACTGCTGTACAAAATATTTTTATCTTCTTTGTTATTTAGCAAGAAGGATCTTCAAAATTGTCCCAGGATAACGGAGCCACCACTATACCACTAATATGCTCCCGCAAGAAATCAGCGTATCCTCCCTCGACCGGTACGCAAATACGAACATAAACTATATATAGATGAAACACAAACACTTAAATATATACATATATATACGTATAAATTCACATAATTTTTTGTATTCACTCCGACATCATGGACACTTGTGAATTTTAAAATGTGGGTACTCGCAAATTAAATCTCATACTCCCATTTGCATACATTCATACACATTAACCGACAATTGAAGGGCTCAGTAGAACAAGGGGCAATCCCACATTGACCTAGTTCTGAGATATTGACGGTTTACTTGAAATGTTTCAATATAATTCAGTACACTTAAAAAACTTGTAAACAACTGTATACTTACATTTAATTCCATAATGTATTTAAATAATATGTTACACTAAAATATTAATATTAATTAATATACTTTTATTTAATGCCAATAACTCAGTTTCACAAAGAAGTGGAGTAGCCTCTTGTTGTACTGAACTATTCAATTTATTCGAACAGTACTTGGATACACATATACATACCAAATCGTTTTCTATCGAGATATACGAAAATCGATTCAATGAAATTATACATCAGAGTCATGTGTATAGGAATTGCACATATTCATCCCTATACTGTGATATGTTCCAACAACTGGCATTCCAAACATTCCAAAAATTCTGGCTAAACGTAGTACATTTCTTCGTACGATAGAAGAACGTGAGCTGTTCAGTTATGTAGAATTCTTAACTCTTTTTGCGGGGATGGAGTAATTACCTACACGACGGTAAGGATATATAATTTTACAGGATTACATCTCTCCCTAGCTTTGAATTCATTACTGAACAAATTTATCTAGTAAATACTAGGAGTATTTATTTCGAGTTATTTATTCTTATATATTTGCTTTGAATAGAGCGCTCATACTGATAGTGTACTATACGCGCACGTTTTCTTGAGCCCCTGAATACCTACCCCCACTCCTTTGCCAACAATAGTTGAATTAAAAATAAATGATAGCAACGAGCGTTGTTTGACAAAATCTGAAAACCAGAAATGTTTGCTCCCGTGTAATAGAAACCCTTTTGTATCGAAAAACAAATTAGAAATTCGATATTAAATTCTTTTTGTCAAAATAAGCAAACTTCCCACTCCTCTCGCAACAAGCGAAGCGAGGGTCCAAGAAAACGTGCGCGGATAATATCAGTTCCACCACCCTTCGCACACATTCATGCCGAAGAGTTGGTAGCCCTCGTACATCACAACGGCGGCACGAGGCCTCGTTTCACCCTACGAAAGCCTTCTGAGAAACAAAGGGTGCCGATGCTCTTACTAAACGCCGCGTCGGCGCGGGATATTAATGACGCGAAGGTGTAATTCCAAAAACGGTGGCGTGCGCGAGGCCCTGCGTTCAACTCGAGGGAGGGGAGAAGGAGAGCGATTGTGTCCCAAATTGGAGGTTTCTCCGCTGGCTCGTCTATCGTTTTCAGAGAAAATAGCAGAAATTTGAAAAAAAGATTAACAATTAGCGACTAATCGGCCGGTAGTCGGAGCCGACGATAGCTTTAATAGCTTGGGGCGTCCGCAGTTGTGTGCTGGATAGCCGACCCTCGCTTTCGCGGCTTTTCCTTGAGGGTTCATTGCCGACTCCACGTTATATCACGTGGTTTGTCTCCGGTTTCAACCTTCAGTTTTTGTATTGGTTTATTATATGATGTTAGAACTAAAGTATATTGTTGGTTTTCATTCATTTTACACTACCTGTTGGTCGTTTTTTGTCTGTATGTATTTTAGATTAGGTGTAATTCACAAAATGACGTAAGACTAGTCAGGAACGATTGAAGAATATGTCATATTTCGTCAATTAATGAGATCTTCCATGTGGTAACTCTACATTGTAACTTTATATTGTAACGAATTATTAGCAATGCTTGGACTTACTCCAAAAATTTGAACTTTATTTCTAATTTCAACTTCCCAATTACCTCAAAAATATCATTAATTTACAATATATTATGGAATAGGATTAATGTATATTTAATATTCCATGTAAGTTTTCCTGTAGTTTTACTTACCAGATATGTGACATAGGTAACAAGCGACATTATGTCATGATTATAACATCTAGGACATCGATCCTATGAGAACCGACATGACCTATAGCGTAGATGACGCTCACTTTCCATATACATTTATAGCAAATTTTGGAGATGTGTTAACTCTCCTGCAGTCTCCCATCATCCTGCTTTAGTGTTTTTTATCTTCGAGCTTTAATCATTTTAATCTTGTTTTTTTTTGATTTCTAATATAGCCGTTTATCTCTCCATTTACCGTTTACTATTCGTGTGAACGAATTGCCATCTCTTGTTCTCCCTAGAAAGAAGCCTTCCTATTGGAACATTATTTTTTTACATTGTCTCTGTCCGTTCGAGCGAGTGAGTATTTACTGATACCAGATTTGGCAACCACCGAGTTCATTGGTTCCTTCAGTGTAATGCATGTTAAATACCGAGAAGTGACGTCACTCGGCTTCCTCCGATTTGGAGCCAACTTACACATACGTTTGCGGGGTCTTCCTCCTCCTGGTAACTCCAAAAGGGCACCTAACTAACCTGGACAAGCTCTAAGCTTCCGGCAGATCTCCCGACATGTGCGACAGTGTAGTGCATGAGTGTCTATGTAAGAAGAGAGGAGGGGTCAAGTCTGAGGAAGAAAAAATCGCTCCCGGTCCGCGACCCATTTGGTAGGGTATTTCGCTGACATTCACCTGGTATGGATCTGAGGATTAATGGAAAACAACCGATTAGAACAGCCAGCCACTGGACTTTTCCAGACATTGGTTGAAGTCATACTTAGTGTTATTCACTGTCTGCGCTTTAATTTATTATATATTATTAAAAAATGTAACCTTACGTAGCAGACTATTACATAAACTCTAAGTTATTCAGCTACAAAATCTTTACATTTTCAAAATTTGTTACATATAAAATTTTATTACTTATCTGCGTTTCGGCCTGGTGGATTCTGGCCCACTTCAAGACAATGTACTTTAACCCATTGTACAATAGGTTATTTATGTAATTGTACATTAAGAATTTGTGTAATAGTCTGGTAACTGCTTTTAAAAATAATTGGTTGGATTCATCCCAGCTCTCTGATGTCCGCCCGTTCCAATTTTGCAACAATCTAAGCATAGCCCAGTAATGGTGTGAACTGTGACGGCCAAATTTCAAAGAGAAAGACTCCCAACAGCCTGAACGTCGCTCGACCATCCCGCTCCCCTCTGCGTTCTTTCGCTGGCATGCCATCAACTCTGCTGCCATCGGACCACCTCGCGACCCATGGCGCGTCGCCCATCTCGCGCGCTGCCTTCGCCGCTCGCCTCCATCTGCCCCTCCATCCGTTTATCCGCCCGCCCCCCGCCGACACCACCACCCCTCTGTGAACCATCACGCTCCCGATCACCCGCCCAAACCACGTACCTGCCACCGCCCGCCAGCCCGCGTGCCCGCCCGTCACCCATCGCCCGCTTGCCACTGCCCTCTCTCAAACGTACCCACCCCGCTCCGTCCCGAAACTATCGCACACCGATACGATTCCTACCATGCACGCTCCACCCTTGTTCTTCTCACCCCACCTCCCGCCACATCGACGCCCCGTCTCATTCACTCCCGCCCTATCCACGTCATTCCCTATCTATACTACCTCAACAACGTCTCATTCCGCCATATCCCCCTACCTCGTCCCTCCTCGCATTGTCCCAAACCACCACGTCCCGCCCCGCCTCGCCCCTCCCCGCCAACTCATCCTCTCGCCCACCCGCGAGTGCAGAAGTGCGTCCGTCCACTCCCGCCCATGCCGACCCGACGCGAGGCCGCGCGCCTCGAGATCCGAATCTGCCCCAACCCCTGACAGGCAGCTGCGTCCGGGGGCGGAGACGGGGGCGGGGGAGCGGCGCCAGCGCCAAACGTGGAGATGGGACACGAGCGAACTGGTGACCAGAGAGGAGGGATACACGGAGGCAGCGGCGAAGACACAGAGAGAGTAGTGGAATAAAATATATGGTGATAAGCAGAGAGCGGATTAGGAGAAGAAATATTAATACATGTAGGGAGCAGGAACTAGTCGGAGATGTCGAGGAGAAAAAGGAAACTTAACAGCAAGATTGATAGTCAGAGAAAAAGAAGGGTGTACAGAGAAAAAAAATAGCCAGAGAAAGGAGAAAATGAAGAAATATGAGGAAGCGGTAAACCAGGACGGGCAGTAGGAAAAAGGGACATATAGGAATGAGAGGTGGAGCGAAATAGAATGAAGTACAGAGAGAAGAAGAAGACGAACATGCTGACAAAAAGAGAAGCCGGTAAAAAGGTTGGATAGGAAGAACATAAGTAGGTGACAAAGGAGAATACAAAGAGAGGAAAAAGAAATGGTGGAGGAGGCGCACTAGGTCATTAGAAAGCGGATGAGAAGTTGAAAGAGGGGCGGAAGCGGAATAAGCCGTGGTGGAGGTGAATAAGAAAGCGAAGGGGGACGAGGAGGAGCAGGGAAGGAGGGGTAGACAAGAGTCGGGTGAGGAAGGGCAAGGGAGGAGGAGTGGGGGAGAAGCAGGGTGACGAGGAGTAGGCGGAGAGGAGGAGGAGAGGAGATGTGGAGTGAGCAGGCGGAAGAACAGAAGAAGGAAGTTGGTAGCAAAGGGGATGAGAAGAGGATGTAGCGGTAGCAATGAAGCAGGAGTGGAGGAGCGGGAGAGGAGAAGAAGAGAAGCGGAGGAGCAGGGGGAAAGAAGGAGCAGGCGGAGGAGTAGGAGAAGCAGAAGGTGAAGGAGGAGAAGGTGGACCGCGGGAAAAGGCACAGGGGTGAAGAAGCGGGAGAGGTGAAGAAGGAAAGGACAAGGAGAGAGGAAGAGGAGCAAGTGGTGCAGGCGTAATAAAGGTTGTAGGAGAAGCAGGAGAGGGGAGGACAAAAGAAAGGAGCAGGGGAATTTGCGTAGAGGTGGTGGAGAGAGGGAGGAGAAGAGGAGGAGCAGGAATGGTGCAGCAGGGAGAGGAGGAGAAGGCAAAAGAGACGCAGACTGAAGAGACGAAGAACGAGCAAGGGTGGTCGATTCATTGATTCTTTCGTGTTTCCGGGCACGTCAACTGCTTTGGTCATTAATCCGTTAGTGTAGTACATATTTTTCTTCGGAGATGGCGGTGATCTTCCCCCGCTGGATGGCGAGATCCGGCGCCGACCTACCGTCGGCTAGTGGGGCTTCCCCCTAACCAGGACTCCCCCACCAGCGGGGCACCGCCCCAGCCGGGACAAGCTCTAAGCTCCCGACCGGACTCCCGAAATATGTGATAGTGTAGTGCATGTTAGTGTAAGTGTATGTGTAACGGGACAGGATAGGACAAGGAAGAGGAAGGAAATATCGCGCGCAGTCCGTGGCCCGTTTGTTAGCGTACTGCTCCGGCATTCGCCTGGTGTTGATCGAAGAAACCACGGAAAACTACCGATCAGAGCAGCCGACCGCTAGAATTCTCCTCCAGATAGCGACTGAATTCGACCTAGCTGAAAAGCTAGTGTCGAAAATCCTGCCGCCGTGTCAGGACTCGAACCTAGGACCTCCCGGTCAGAGGCGCTGCAGTGACATCAGCGATGCACTGAGCTACCGCTCCCGGTGGGGTGGTCGAGCAGGGGCGGCGGAGGAGGAGCTGTCGGCGACGGAGCCTGTGGCCTGACGGAGGCCGTGGCGCCGACGCGGCGGCGGAGGCTGCGCGGGAGGGCGCGGGTGCGGGCGGCTGAGCCGCCGCTGCTGCCGTCCACTTCGCGGAACGGTCTTCCGCGTGGCCGCGGGTCCCGCGCTGGCACGTGGCCGCTTCCCGTCGCTCGGCCCTCGGCCCCCGGCCCCGCCCCCTCGGCCCCGCCCCCCGCTCGTCACAGTAGCACCTGCAGGTGGCGGCGCGGGCGACACGACGCTGGTGGCAGCCTCCTCGCCGCCGGCGCCGGTCGGATGCCGGAGAGCGGCTGACGTGGACCAGCACCAGTGACGACGACGACGACGACGACGGAGGTGGAGGTTATGGTACAGTGTTGAGTGAGGAGGTGAACAGAGGCAGTGGTGACTAGTGATGAGATTATAAACACTAACCGCGCAAAGGGTGAATGAATTTGGAAACGAAAAGGAATAATTGCAAAGATGCAAATCTTTCAATAAGGGCGAAGGGAAAACTTTACTGGAGGCATGCCGCGACTTGGTGCTAACATATGTTATGTTGCTATCATTGTACGTAGCAGCCCCCTTCTTTTATTGGCTCTAAATGGCTCATTAAGAACGAAAATGGGAGGCTACGCCAATATCGCACTTCTCGCCGATAATAACGGCGTTGATGGTGTTACAGCGTTAGTGTGGGCGGCGATAACGACGAGCGATGCTCTCGGAATCGAAAATCGATCGCCTCCCCAATCACCATCCTTCGTCTTCTCCATCTGACTCTTTCGTCCCTCCCGGACTCTCCCCGCCTCGCGTCGTCTCGTCTCGCCCTGGCCGTCCCGCCCTGTCCCGCCTTGCCGTCCCATCTTTGCCCTGAACCCGTCCCCTCTTCTCCTCTCCCCCCGCCATACCCCGCTGCTTCCCCTCGCCCCGCCGAGACCCTCCCCGCCCCACCCCGCCCGGCTCGGCCCGCTTGCCTGTCACCCGCTCTGGGCGACCGCCCGCCCGCCTGCCCGCCGGCCGCATGCTCTGCACCTGCCTGCCCGTTGCAACCGGACTCCGTTGGACCGCGGGCGCTTTCCAAACTCTCTCGTCGCAGCCGCCACCGCCACCGCCACCACCGCCGCTGCCGCGTCGGCCGCAGACTCCCGCCGACCTATGAACGGCCAGCGGGGCTCCGAGGGGAATATAATTGGCCCTATACCTTCTCGTTTTGTCCGAATGTGAATTTTGAAGGATGCTGAATGGGTGGCACGCTGATGAATAACTGACCACAGCTGCGAACCCTTTTTAAACCCGTGGCTCCTCATGAATGGTTTCATTCTTAATTGAATGAGAAATCTGAAGCGATGCCGCTATGAATAGCTAATGACCATTCTTGTTAACTCTGTCTTGTGTAAGATACTGCTTGATTGCACTTCGAAGATGTTTTATCGATTGTACTTGTTTCAAAGTTGTTATTGCAGCTCCAGAAATATAATATCTCGTGAGGTATTTCAAACGATTGACTCTACATTTGTTTTTTTTATTGAATGTTAAATAGCTAATTCATTAACTTATTATCTTAAATAATCAATTTCATTTCATTCCAGTAATATCGCTTATGCTATAATTGTTTTTGTCTGAATAATGCAATAACATAATTTAGCATTGATAGTAACAGAAGATAATTCGCTTTCTTTATTAATATAACCGCTGTTTTATAATTTTTTTCTATTTTTCTATTTTCTCGCGTTAAAGTATAAATTCACTGAACATAAGTGTCCGCATCTGAAAATTATGCATATTAAATTGTACTCGACATTGTAATTGTATTTTAAGTTTTCTTAATATAATTCAAAACAAGTTATTGTTCAAATATTTTTTATATATTTTTTATATATTTCAAAACAAGTTCATTCAGAATTCCACGCTAGAACTGGGAAATACTTTTTCAGACCTATACCATATACATTGCGGGATCGATAAGAAGTCGACAGTCGAACTTGCACCTGAGAGAAAGGACCTCGTCGACCAGGTTTGAACTCCAAATTCCCAATAAAACAAACGACAGATAAATTGCGTGCAGTCGTATTTTAGATGACTCGGACGCTAGTGTGTGCGTCGAAAACACAGCCATACACTTACCGGTCATTCACGGGGAGCTAATCCCCAGCTGCGAAGTGGCCTTCGGTGTCGGCCACACCCGATAAGTGCGTTCGGAAACAACTGTTCGGGAATTTTATCAGCGTGCGCTTTGCATACCCGGCCCGCGAACACCGGGAAGCACGGCCGCCGCGCGTGCACGCGCCGACAGCACGCCTGGCGCGAGCGTCCACGCGCGGCCCGCAGCCACTTAACGGACGACGCACAGTGGGCTCGTGGTTGGTTGGTGAGTGATCCCGTCAACAGCTTAGATCATTACTCCCGTAAGTGTAGTGCATGTTTCCCCCTCGGGAGATGTCGGTGATCTTCCCCCGCTGGATGGCGAGATCCGGCGCCGACTTACCGTCGGCTAATGGGGTTTCCCCCTAACCAGGACTATCCCACCCGCGGGGCACCGCCCCAGCCGGGACAAGCTCTAAGCTTCCGACCGGTCTCCTGGAATATGTGGTAGTATAGTGGTGGTAATATAGTAAAGGGTGAAAGAAGCGCAGCGAAATTTGCGTGATACAGCGGAAGAGAAGGATGGCCTGATGCTCTGAGCCTCGTGACGTAAAATAAGGCATCATTGATTGAATGCCATGGAAATGGGACACAAATTTAAAGAATCTTACACACTTCACCTTTCATTAACTTCGAAATAATCCGTTCATTTATACAGCTTTACCCTCACCGCCTGGCATGTGTTCGAATTAACCGGTTGCCCGTTGCATTAGCCATATTTCGGACTTAAGACGCAACATATGTACTCCCAGCACTCAACTCATTTATCAATCTCAGTAAACAAAAAAAATGTATTCTTCAATATTTTGATAATAAATATTTTGTATGAAAAACAATGGCGCAACCATGCTTTTTTACATGGGGTCGCAAGTGCAGTGTCTAGCCGACTTAATGTTTTCTTATAAATCATTTTAATTTACATTGAATTTGGAATTAATTGTTGTTCTTGATTTAGAATTATTAAAAGCGTATTCAACTGAAATGCTGATTGTCTTTTATTACCAGAAAAAATTATTAATAAGTGCATTTCTTAATTCGTATCTTCTGAGGGGGATGAAGCCACGTGACCCCAACACTCGGATGCGCTACTGATGAAAAACTTGCTTTTTTCTATTATTTTTAAGATCGCGGTACATTTTCACGGTCCCACTGCCCCTTTTCGTTTATTTTTGAACGATTCGTTGGCGATGGTCGTTTGTCGCGCGGTACCTGTTTGGCGGTGGCGGCGGCGGCAACAGGGCGTCGTTTATTTGGAAGGAAGTGGGTCTGCACATCGCGGTTCCTGCATTGCTGCCGCGTCTCGAGTATCCTGAATGCGAAACGCTGTAGTTGCGATAATGTGGCGAGGTAACACAAGTACAGAAGCAATTATAAGAATTTTACCTGCGATTTCTATAAATAAAGAAAATAATAAAAATAGAAAATTACGCTAAGAACAAGTAAATTTAATTGCCCGAAAATTCGCATGACACGTGTATGACGTACTCAGAGTTCGCAGTTACACCTTCAACATTTTAATATTCTTTTTACTGTATGATTGAACAGCATATTTTTTCTTTGCATTTTGGTAAGTATTTCAAGTTATCATACGAGTATTCGGCATCTCTATTGTATAGAAGTATTTTAGGCACATATTTCGTTTCAGTAATACTTCTCTAGGTGGTTCTGCCCACATTATCCTTTAATTCTCATGACGTGACCTCTATTTTGTTCGGTTTTATTTCGCCCATTTTATTATCTAACCTACTATTGCTTCATTTGTTTCACGGCCGGATCTCTTTTTTTCCTCCTACCTTCTCGTTTTCGTCGTCTCGTTTTCTTCAGCGTTCGTTATTACTCCTGGTTCATCTCTTCTGTCCTCTCCCACTATGCTTCTGCTTTGTTATTCCAAAAGATCTTAAACCGGCTTAAATTGCTCAGTGACAAACATTCGTTGCCACTGTAGCGTCTCGTGCTAGGAGATACTAGATCTCGACTACTTATTCACGGGGCTAATGATCAAGAAGTTGACGCGGAAGGGAATACAAAATCTTACAGTACAGTTCTTCCATCGTCAAATTTGTTTTTCTTTCATGAGTTACGTTGAATGTTTTCAAAACCTGAATTTTCCCTTGAATTTTAACGGCTTTTAACCAACGATTCAAATTTGCGCGTATTCGAATCTACACAAATTCCTTTTTAGTTCGTATTACAGCAGTTGAACTGCCTACTGCAAAAGACCTTTCAGGCTTTCCAACTAGGAAGGGCGAACTCCACAGATAAACGATTCTAGAAGAACGCATTAGTTTCCGCACAGGGTGAACTCAACAAAATGTTACTCTGAAAAACGTATTTTCTATGAGAAAGAGGGTCGAACGTCATTTAATACATATTTGGGCATGATCAGCCCTGATGTACTTAATAGTGTATTTTGAAAATGACCGCATGTTGAGACCGACTGATATTGTACACGGAAACAACTATTCCCACTGCCACGCGTCTGACAGGGAGACTACCACATACATCGGGAACTTAGAGCTTGTCCCGGCTTGCGCGGTGTCCTGTTAGAGGAGATACCTGGAAAAGCACCCCATCCCATGAGACAACGTGTAGGGCAGCGCGGGAACTCAAATCATTAAAAGACCGGGAGCGGTAGCTCAGTGCATCAACTGATGTCACTGCAGCGCCTCTGACTGGGAGGTCCTAGGTTCGAGTCCTGACGGGGGCAGGATTTTCGGCACTAGCTTTTCAGCTAGGTCGAATTCAGTCGCTGTCTGGAAGAGAATTCTAGCGGCCGGCTGCTCTGATCGGTAGTTTTCCGTGTTTTTTCCGATCAACACCAGGCGAATGCCGGAGCAGTACCCTAACAAACGGGCCACGGACCGCGCGCGATCTGTCCTTCCTCTTCCTTGTCCTATGCTCTCCACTTACACACGCACTTACACTAACATGCACTACACTACCACATATTCCGGGGGATCGGTCGGGAACTTAGAGCCTGTCCCGGCTGGGGCGGAACCCCGTTGGTGGGAGAGTCCTGGTTACGGTGTAACCCCACTAGCCGACGGTAGGTCGGCGCCGGATCTCGTCATCCAGTGGGGGAAGATCACAGCTATCTCCCGAGAAAAAACATGCACTACACTAACGGGACTAATGATCAAAGCAGTTGACGCGCCCGGAAACACGAAAAAATCAATCAATTAAATCATTAACAAAATCAATCACTCAACCCAATGTTAAGTGCGTGCTTGCTGCGTGGTACGTCTCATGTCGTTCCCCGATTCGCATTGCCTTTTTCTCTCGACCTTCGGCCACATCTCCGCTCCTGCGCGGCCGCGACCGGCCTCTGGGTCCTCTCGTCCGGCGTCGCCGCCACGAGAGGCCATTGTGGCGCGTCGATTATGCAGCGGACGTGTGTCCCGTGGCAACGACGCTATTCTTGCGTGCGGCGCGCGCTCGTTAGTGATGCACCTCGCGCCTCGCTCCCCGCGGCGCCTGCCCACGCCGACGCCGACGCCGCCGTCGCGACGCCTTTGGCAAACGCAGCCGGAGGTTGCAGCGCCCACGACACAGGCGGACGAGTCGCCCGCCCACTCCGATTGATTGATGGATTATCAGTGATTTCCAACACGTCAACTGTTAAGGTCGGTCTCGTAAATGTAGTGTAGGTGTTTTTTCCTCGAGAGGTGGCGGTGATCTTCCCTTCACCGCTGGATGGCGAGATCCGGCGCCGACCTACCGTCAACTTGCGGGGTTATCCCTAATCGGGAATGAAGTAGGTTCCATTTAATCGTGAGATGTCACGCCACATCAGCAGGATGAACACGTGGAATTGGGCCCTCCAAATGCTTTAGCCATTACTACCTTTTCATAATCCTACCCCCCCTCTCATCACCTCGCCTTACTCTTACTCCCCTTCTCCTTCTCCTCATTCCCTCCATGCCGTGCCGCCCAAATCGATGCCGTCTCGATCTCTCGAGCCTGGCTGACTTGCACATCTGGTCCGGGCTGTAAAACATTTTCTATGAAAACAAAGACCTCATGACTTTATAACATGTATCGCATCTGCTCCGGTATTCATATGGCTCCTACTATCTCCATGGGCATCTGCTTGCTCGTCTCATTTACGTTTTGACCAATTGCCTCTTCATAAATCAGTCGGCCGATCTCTCCCGCCCGCGGCCCGGCCCGCCCACCCTGAGATTCCCTGCTTTTCGATGAGATGCTGCCCCCCACCCACCCACCTCGTCGTCGATTAGATGGATAAGACTCTTGCAATATTTTGCCCAGCTGGGTATCCGGATTCGGGAAGTTACAGCGCACGCTTTCCACGAGGTATTTCTTTGTGGGATATTCGCGAATTCAGGGAAAATACCGCTGCCGCCAACAGACATAAGTCTCACTAAAAAGACACGCAGGCCGGCAATAGCCTGGCTGTAACCTCATATTGGCAAGACGGCATCGCACGTACAAGCCAGGCGGCGAGCCGGCAGCTCGTGTTGCGTAGCTCAACTGCACGTGGAAACGGCGGCCAATAAAATGCTTGAAGACGCTGAACTGCAGCATTTGTTGACGTTGAATACCAAATTTCGTGATGCAACATAAACTGGACTCGCCGAACAAGATTTTTTTCCCCCTTTTCTTACTCGTGTACCAGCGTTTTGAATATACATTGTAAAATTTATGAAAGATGCATCCACCGGACACAGAGAAATATCTGTCCCGAGTTTTATTGGACTGAATTTTGCACAGGAGGTGGTGAGGCTTTATGAAAAAGCATATTACTCTCTTGCCTCATAAATACTTAAAACAGCTAGGAAGATTTTGCGGGCCTTCATTCACTACGAAACGTGCACCTGCAGTAGAGTTCGTATGCTCCTGAAGTCTGCGTACTTGTAGCTTTTTGCGTTGAACTTACTCCGGACGTGCCAACCTCAGAGTACATTCGCGTATGCAAATGCGACCTCAGCTGCTATGAATTAAGTAATAGCATGGGCCGGCTTCTCCCCGCGTAGGACGACTCTTTTTAAAACACTTTTTATTACGTAGATTGGCACTCTGATCAGATACTTTAACTATACTAGCCAGAGGATAAAAGCAACGCTATAAGTTACATTGAGTGTGCGATGAAAAAAAACGTTGATGAATTGGCACTTCAGACTGGCGATTCTGCTGAAAACTTTTAATGAATAATTTCGGTTCTTTTTGTCCCAAGAAAAGAAAACCCATTAGAGGCTGCACGTTAAATATTAGCAGGCAGCCTGCGTATACAGCATAGGAACAGTGGATGTTTAGTGAACGTTTGATATTTTTTCTCCACATATATGTGCAAGTGCGGTAAGACGTTTCATTTTCTTCTGGTAAACAGACTTTCCGTTTTATAATTAAAAGAGTTCTACTAAATGAAAACCGGGATTTTTGTGATATTTTGTGGTCATTTTTGTTTAGTAATGTTGTTTGATAGATTTCAATATTGTAGGAGACAAAGTTTGTTCTAAAATTACTCAAATGTCGAGGCCAAAGTACACAAAATAGAAGGGTAATTTATGGAGGAATGTATTTTTACACCAAGAAGGACGGAGAATAAAAGTAATAATAATTAGTTGTTACTATTATCTATACGTTTTTAATCGTATAATTGATTAATTAAATTGCAGTAAAACAAAAAAATTTCACTTCTGTAAAATTTAACGACCTACCCATACTAAGAAAAGATTTGAAAAACAAATTTTATGTACTTATTAAATATTTTTCCTGCATTGTAATATCATATTTTTCAGATGTTCAATGAATTTCATCGAGTTCTGTCATATACTACTGGTGAAAATCAATCTGAGAAGTTCCAAACGACTTGCTAGGGATATTAAATAAAGTGGAATTCTGAGAAATGGTCCTGATTATACTATCATAAATTTGTAATACTTCAAACGACAAAACTGTAATAATAATTTTCACATATATAATTATATGCTTCATCTCGGCTGTATATTCCTAAAACGGTTTCATCTTTTCATTCACTATCACATTATTTCATTTATGTAGTGCATATTCTTCTTTGAAAGAAGCTACACAATTGCTAATATTTTCAAGGGAATGATTCCATGACAGTTCCGTCTTTCTATGTCTGAAAAAAGTATGAAAAGGAACTTCCAAAGATCCCCCATTGAAGGTGCCCCAGTGAAGGTATATTGAATTGGCCATACTTTTTGGGTTTATAATTTAGAAATTTTGGACACATTGATTACAGTGTCACCAATTTTTTTATGGTGTGTTTAGAAAATATTATAATTGTCAAAATTGTATATATTGTTTTTATTTTGTAGCATTGTTTCAAGTAGCAGGCGTGAAATATTTTTTACAAATAATGTAACCTATTTAACATATAAAACATAAAAACTTATAACATATAAAATATACAAAACATTTAAAATATAATTGGTTAGTGCAACTTCAGAGATAATACAGTTATTAATTGGACGTATTCATAAAAACGATGTGTCTAATATATATATTTATTTATTTTACACTAAAATTAGTTAAAATTCTATGACGTGCTACGAGAAGGGAATTCTGTGCACGTTTTAATAATTCTGTGATCCCTGTTTTAAGATATACACTGGTTGAATTTTGCATGAAGAAACAATTGAGCGCTTTTTCCAGGATTGTTAACTAACTATTCGCTCCAATGTAATGAAATATGCTATATATTATAGATAGCGTAAATCAGCTATGTGGGCTCTTATGCCTCATCATGTCCTTCGTGAAGAAATAATACTTCCTGTCGCGACAACTTAGAAAGTGATAATTTGAATGACTATATTTCCCACTGAATTCTAGAAGACGTCTACAAATAATGAAGTTACATTTATGTCCAGAAGGAAAACAAGGGGCTATCTCAGTATTTGCACAAAGGATCAGGGAAACTGGACGAAAAACCTGATCGAGATGGGGTCATTGACCCAGAAGCTGACGTATTTGGTGATAAATTTGAATAAAATTATACACATTCGATATTTCCTAAAACATATTTTTCTCTGGAATACTATTTGAATTACTGTGCAAAGGCGGTATTAAATTTGGGCGCTTAGTATCCAGGTTTCGCTGGTTTTTCATTATCTTTTATTGTTGGGTAGTGTTGGTTCACAAGTTAGAATTCAACCAAGAGCGCGCGAAAGGAATTAACCAGTTCATTCTCTTCTGATTCTCCCTTTTTTATTTGGTTTCCACTCTGCAGTAACTTTGTTCAACGGGGATGCGTTCTCGTTAATCGGTATAGTCGGCAATGCCCAGGCGCATTGCAGCGAAGACCACGTTTGCCTTCGATACCTAATGAGAAGGTTGTGACCAAAAGCGGCTCCTTTGTGAATGGTCCAGCAGTTCTGCATTGTTGAAATGAACAATGAATTATTTTAATTGTACCAACGTTCACATTGTTTCGTAACATCGTTAATTTTTCATGTAGCCGACCTTTTCTAAGAAGAGGCAGAAAAGACGGGAACATCAGCATTTTTTCCTCACGTCAGATTGATGTGTGCTCCTCCTTTCTAGTGTACTATCATTCATTGTCCATAGTAGAGCTGTCTTCGAATACCACGAATAACATGACTTTTTACTGTCAGTGTGGGCATGTGTAAATGTTCTCTAGTACTGTACTAGTATGTAGTATGATTCTATTTGACAAACAGAAATAGTTAAATCTATTCAACCCTTACTTTTCACTGATAAAGTGATAACAAATTCTAATTGGACATCATGTCTTTTCATAAGCATACCTCAGAAAAAATTGGTAGCAATTTGTAAACACAACAGTAAATACATTGATGTACGGCAGATAGTTAACATTGTTATAAAATAAATTTTAAAAAATACTTCAGAATATAAAATGTATTGAAATTTGTATGCTTGATGTATATTTCGAAGTCGGCTTTCCTCTTTTATATCTTTTAAAAACATTTTCAGCGAAAATAAATTGTTCCTTCCTTGCATCATCTTTACAGCCGAAACGAAAGGCAATATTTGAAAATTCAAAGCTTGTTTTGAAGTACCACTTGTGCTATAATCCTCAGTGCATTGTTCTCTCTGACCGGGAGAGTTCGCTCAGGGTGTTGGCCAACTGATGTCAATGCAGTGCCTCTGACCGAGAGGTCCTAGCTCCCTGTCGTCATGGTGGCAGGATTTTGGGCACTAGCTAGATAGCTATAGGTCGAATTCAGTCGCTCTCTGGAGGAGAATTCGGCTGCTCTGATCGTGAGTTTTCCGTGCTGCTCTGATCGTGAGTTTTCCGTGGTTTCTCCGATCCAGATCAGGCCAGTGCCGGATCACTACCCTGAAAACGGACTAAAGGCGGCGCGCTATCATCCCTTCCTTTTCCTTGACCTATTCTCACCCCTTACTTACGCACACTTACACTTTCATGCACTACACTACCACACGTGTTGGGAGACCGGTCGGGAGCTTGTCCCGGTTGGGGTGGAGCCCAGCAGGTAGGAGACACCTGGTTGAGGGACGCTCTCTGAATATTTTCCAATTACTTATGACTCTACAAAGAATTATATTTATGTTTCAACTGATAAAATAAGTTGTTTCTTGTGTCACCAAGAGTGTAATACTGCTAAATATTGTACAAGCTTAATCAATGACCAGTCAAGAAGCCATACTATATATCCTGAACCAATTGAAAAGGAAAATCAAGATAAAAATATGAAAGTAGACAGTGCTGTACAGGTTATGGTTCATGAGGATAATTTGCCTGCTGCTAGTCAAAGCAAGGAAACCAAACAAGAAGATAATACTGAGGATGAAAAGAATGTTCTTAATACGTACCAAGAAAGCATTGAACATATTTCTACGAATTTTAACTTCCATAGTGTTTCCCCAATAAATGATAAACTCACGGAAAACTTGCAACAACCAAAAACAGACACAACCACAATCCAGGAGACAAAGAGAATACATTCATCCACTAATTCCAGCATTTCAGACTGTACTGATATCTCAGAACATATTCAGAGTGTGCATAAGAAAGAAAAAGACTTCATTACCCCAAGATCTGGAGAAATGGAATGGATTAGAGAAATACAAAATAAAATTTCAGACTCATTAATTTCAATTTTCTCTATCTCAATGGACAGTGTAATTGATTTTAATGTTAAATCTTACGACCATGCATATAATGACATTACCATGTTTGCCAAACATACAAATAATATACCTGGATTGGTTGTCATGCTGCAAGAAATATATAGACACCTAAATAAAAGAAATGTTATAAGAAATGTTTAACAATAGTAAAAAATTGTTAAATAGTTAACATGAGTCAGAAGAAGTATCAGCTGAAGAAATGGAAAATAAAAACTAGCAATGAGAATTCAGTATGTCACCATAAATTTACAAACTGTGATTTAAGAATATTAGTTTGGAACACTAGAAATACTCTCAGAAGAATAGAGGTACTGCAGATGATCCTAAAAAATGTGAACATTTTTATTTGTTATGAAACTTGAATTTCAGAAAATAGTACTGAAAGTAAAATTGATTTTCCATATTTTGTAACAATCAGGAAAGATACGCTTCAACAAAGAGGTGGAGGAATAATTTTAACGTGAGGAAAAATATGGCAGTTGTAGAAATAAAAGATCTTAAATACCCTTAATATTTTTGTAAACTATGTGGAATTAAAATCATTCTCTTGTATATATTTAATGGAATGTATGTAAAAATATTACCCGAGTAGTTGGATGCAAACTTATGTTCATTTCATTGGAAAGCCTAATAGCAGTAATCTAAGACCTATGGCTCTCATGCATTTGATAAAATGGCAATTAAAAGGTTAAAGTGGTGGTTAAAAAATAATATAACAAAGAATCGAACTGGGTTTAGAGAAAGTTTGTCTATTGCTGACAATATTACTATCCTGAAATTAAATGTTGAAGATGTATTTATACAGAAGAAAGATGTACTTGCTGCATTCGTAGATGTAAGGGAAGCTTTTGACAATGTTAATAGTGATTTACTTATGGAAATGTAGAGACCTTGGTTTCATGGAAAATCCATTGGGAGAGATATTGCTTCAATGGTGAACCGATGTAGAACTGGGCATTATGGTCCAAACTCATCGTTATTTAGAGTTAAGTTGATGTCTAATCCAAAATGTCATTGAGGATACAATAATCAGGCTCTAAATTATGTAATATGGCATTGTCCAGTATATAAAGGGGGAAAGGTAACATCTAATTAAAAGATTGAAGAAGGTTTAGATATTTTTACCATTAGATGTAAAATTTTCCTTGCGCAACTTCAATAGTACATGTATGAAATACATTTTAGCTGTTCTGAAATCATGTATATTAAAAGTATAAGATTGATACAAGGAATTGTTGTAATATTGAGAAATTCGTACCTTCTTTAATGTAAAATATATAATGTAATGTAAAGCACAAAATCAATGTAATGTAAAAAATTGATGTAGTGAATAATGTACAATTTAAGAAAAGCAAATAACTTTCTTAAGGAAGTTGAAAAGCAGTAGTTAAAAAATATTCATGAAACAAAATATATCACATTGCCAGATTCCTTCTATACTAAACTGTCCCTTCGAAGTTATACAAATCACAGTAAACGTATACCTTCGCACCCTTATATACCTTACATACCCAACTCAACATTTCCAACGATTCTTCGCATTCTGCTCACAAAGTCAATCTAAACTCATTGTCGATAGGGTAACACTTCAAACTTGCATCCATCTTCTCAATGATATTAATTACTTTAGCCTGCATATTCACGGCCACTATTCTTCAACTCGCTTATCTCTCCCAAACCGAATACCTAACTTCGTTAATTTCGGAATTTCGCCCAATCTCCCCTAATTGTAGCATAGAACACACATATTGCGCAATCCTCTGATCTTGCTCTTCAATCTAAACATCAACTGGCTTCCACTTTCAATCCTTGTTAACTCAGTTGCTTCCCCCAATAAAAACTTTATCTACCCAAAATGAAATTAATAAAGCCATATCTACGAGTGCACTAACCCATGTGATTCTCGACTCCATAAATTTAACCTCAGCATCACCCAAAAATTCAACCCTCCATCCTCCCATTCCAACACTACTACTACAATTTTTACAAGAAATCCATCCGAAATTACCATTGCAACCGAACTCCATTACTGAAGTCCTACTTTAACCTATTAATCTAAGTAATATGGAGACTCCTTTCCTTAGTCCATGTACAATATTTTAACACACAAATTCAAATTGCACATCCAAGCGACTCCTCCCTATGAATCAATATTAAGAAAACACAAGCCCGTCCCCTCACTCCAAACATCCTCCGCCCTCGCCTTCCCTCCAATTGAAAAATCCAACACTCTAGGAGAAAGTTTTGCATCCGTTTTATTCCTCACTTCGCTCCGATCCATATTTTAATAGATCAATAGAGAAAAGTGAGAACAACACGCAAATTACTGTACTTCATCCCATAAAATTCAACTCGCCATTAGATATTGCATCCATGATTGGAAAACATAACTCAAGAGTCTATCGACCCAGATAAAATTAAAACTTTTATCGTAAAGCAATTTCCTTTCAAAGCCATAGTAAATATTGCCTTTCTAGAGCTCACAAAACATGGATTTTGACTACACCACACGATAGACGAGGAAATTTATTGCATGTGGGAACAAGATTTATACACACTTTCGTTACTAGGGCTCTGGAATAAGAGTTTTCTCTATCCAAAAATTGCCAATTTTCGGCGCACGATTACAATACGTCTTCTCGCGCAGTAAATGCGAGAAAGTAAAGGTGAAAACAGGGGTAAAGGTGAGAGATCAGTGTCAATGACATATGAGATCAAAAACAATAACGAGAAGAACAAGGTGACAATGCTTTATACCAATTCTTGAGGCAAAGCTCCTGGTTTTCCGTTTGATATCAGATGCGTTTATGACATTGAAAATTTATAAAAAATGTATTAGCCTTATGTAGATTAAATGTAATTAGTCAATTGAATTTTTGATTATTCACAGCTTTAATATAAATGTCTCTTATACATACTTGGTTTATGTGAGTGACGTCCTGGTGTGAAAATATTTTCGAAAAAGTATACATCGTCTAATTTCAAGATCATTTTCAGATTTCATGTACAAAATATCTGTCTTCAATATTCTAGTTTGTAGGAAGACCCCGAAAAAAAGTTTTGCAATATTCAAAGTAGTGGTGCTGAAACAGCACGTACTTTTTCGCCCGTATTTTCACGCTAAATTACACGAAAAGTATTCAAATTTTCGAAAAATTGTAAATGAACTTATTTCAAAATCTGTCTTTAAGGAGTAGATTTCATTAAGGAAAAAAATCTCTATCGTCATAACTGTAGTTGTAACAAGACCCCGAAAAAATTTTTAACTTTTGCTATTTTCAAGAAATCAAGGTTTTCAACGAACATGAGAACTGTACCATTCTCTTAAACGACCTGTACACTATACAATAATGAAATTTATTCAAAAGCGAATCAATAGAATATCAATTTTGGAGAAAATCGGCTCTATGGTTTAGCCGCTAGCATTGTTTACAGATGGAGCGGCGTTTTTTTGTCATTGATTTTTCGCTATCAAGAACCCACAAAGCATAAGAGTCTGGCGTATTAGAGAATTTTTGTTCTAAATTTACCAACTCTATTTATCCATTTTTTGTATACCAGGGTCCAACAATTAGAGTTTTCTGTCGAAAATTCGCCCTTTTGCGGCGCGCGATTGCTATTCTTTCTCGTATGAAGTAATGGCGAAAAATCAAAATTGACGTTTTCATAACAATGAAATTGTAAAAGTGATTTTTTGAACAACATTGTAGTTTATTAAAAATGACATTTTACAAATGAATAATATTAACAAATTCTAGAGAAATATTAGGTGATTGAACATTTTCGTTACCAAAATCGGGTTTAGGGATGCGAGATTATAAAAAACCACACGTTTTTCATTTAAGGGTCAGTCACTTAGTTTCGATTTGTTTAACTATCTATTCTAAGCAAGGAAGAAGGAATTCCGTGAAAAGAAAATGACCGATTTATGAACGTCCTGAAAAGTGTGAGAGAACATTATAATTATTAATATAACTCATCCATTGTGAAATACTGTTCGCTAGCATTGTAACATTCAAAATTTGTTATTTGAATTACATTCACATATCGACGATGCAACATTAATTTCGAAAACTTAACAAGTTTTCATACAATTTATATCATTACAGATTTTCATTCGATATGAATGGGATTTATGTTTTCCTTTAGAAAACTTGCGCTCTCTTAATAAATGGCACAACCATTGTCATTCCGTAATTCCCGTAATCTGTTTCTCTACACAAGGCCCATTCAATAAATTTAACAGATACAGAATGCCAAAAATGCCCATCTGGTTTCAACTCGAAGGTTAACTTTCGTAGTTTCATAGAGGTCGGCCATCCCTAAAAGAGACCCGCTTATTACGGCAAGATTCAGAGGAAGTAATATGGCATCTGTGTAATATGAGAAGATTTTTAAAAAATGGCGAAGCTGCGATGTAAAATTACGAATTTCTTCTTCGTGGGCGCTTCACTTTTCATTCTAAATTCACACATACACATGTTCGAGAAAATAAACGATTCGCAATTATGTCCGTAATATCTTTCACGAGAAGAGAAACATTAAAACATCAACTCACGGCTAAAGTAAACTAATATCCTGCATGAACAGTTAGCGTTATGAGAGCCAATGGAAACCTGATGCTAACAGGTCTGAAAGCCGGCACCATTCTAAACATCTGCCTTCTCGGTGGGTGTGGTAAAAGGGGACCCCATCTTTTACAGTCAAGGTGCACTTTGTGTGTTTACTCCTTTCTGACAAATACGGCTCATTTGCAAATTTATTGGTACCTTTCGGCTAGCGAATGCCAGTGAAGGATATACAAGGTTGTCGCGAGCTGACGGGACAAACCTTTAGTCGACAGCCTTCAGCAGATTGATGGGGATATCATTGACGAAGGCCGCACGCGACACGCGTTTACTTCACGTTGATGTCTTCACATCGAATTTTATTACACAGCAGATGAAAGTAATTGTTCGCTTTAATTTGTTGGAACAAAAATTAGTGCGTATGAAAAGGATAGCCATCGGGGGAGTCTTTACGATCCCGTTGATGTTTTGTTGCTCGTCCAACATACTTGAGATAGATGAAGGCTTCGTCGGCTTGGTGCCAATAGCTTGCCATCCTTGTCTCCCGCGCTTTAAAACGTTTCCCCACATCTGACCTGATTTATTCTTTCATTTTTTAATTTTTTTACTGTGTTGGCGTGGAACGCATGTTGCGTAATGTGCGTCGACCGCAGAGCAGACGAGTCGTAAAGACGACCGCCGGGGAAGAATCGGCGCCGGGTAGGACAGGGCAGTGCTAGGCGAGCCTCAAGGACGTACGGTGGAATGCCCAGGCGCAAGGACGGACGTGAAGGCGTCGCCCAGCGAAAACTTGCCAGGTGAAGGGGGCCTCTTTCGATTGATTGTTTGATTATTTCGTGCTTCCGGGTACACGACAATTACTGCGTTCCTGTAAAGGTAATCTATAATTTCCCGGGAGGTGGCGGTGTTCCTCCCTCACTTGAACATGAGATCCGGTGCTTCGGTTTCGGAAGCAATGCCAAGATCTCTGGTCAAGATTCAATGAAAACCACTGCGGATCTCTCAGTATACAGAGAGCCGCATGACGTGATATGAACCCTAAATCAGAGGTCATTAGATTTTTTATAAGTAGTCAGAAGGTATTATATTATGCTCTAATTACTGCTGTTGAGTATTATTTATATTAGTGCATGCACTGTTGGAAAGACGACACCATGGCTGAAGCCAACAACATGGCCACCGTCGGGCCTCTCGGGTAAGGCATTTATATTGAGATGTAATGATGATGTGAGTAATGTGCCTGATCAGAGAGTAATTGGTAAAATAAGGAGTGGTGGGAACCCGGAGGAATCCTGCCGGAATTCCTCTTTGTTCACAGTGAATTCCACTTGGATCGAACGCTGGACCCAGTGGTGGAAGGCAATCTGACCGCTACACCATTGCCCCCCTCCCCCGTTAAATTAAGTTGTAATTGAAGAAAATAACTTTGGAACATGACTTTAAATATGAATTTCCAAAGAAATGTTGTTGTTTCTTATAAATACCATCATTAATGTGTCCCTTAAGTGTTGTTCTCGGAAAATTTAATTTATTAATCAGTCTCTTCTAAAGAGCTGAAATTTTGTTTATCGTAATAGTTAAACGAATGATCTTTGTACATCTGGTAAACGTATCTCGATCATAGTTTTTGTAGTTTGCGATAACTTTACCTTAAGACCATGGCAGTCTGTGGTTCTCTGCGCTTCCTGCGGCTGTCATTTTCGTAAAAAGCACTAATGTGAAAGTTAATAGCTTTCCACTATACCGTGTGGCCCACCTAAGATGTTCCCTTCAATTTTCTCCTGAACCGTTGCAGATACTGAGATGCGGTTTTCACTAAAACTACTATATGCCAGGGGTACATATGGTAATGCATAATATTATTCTGTTGCATCTTTTATTGCAGAGATATTGACCCACTTCGATTTTTTAAATGGAACCCTATAGATTTTTTTAGCTTATCATAACAAGCGTGAAGAGACGAGCTCATAAATATGCATATTGCCATATGTTACATAACAAAGTTTTCGAGAAATTAAGCTTTAAAGACGCACGTCGACTGCTGATTTCCGTAATCTGAACGAGAAATTCCGGGTGATATGCGGCGAGGCCATTCCCTTCCGTTGCGTCGACCCTGCGGTAAATGTAGTGTTGCAATGTGCAAAGGAGCTCACGAAAACCCGCGATTTGCTCTTTAAGACTACACTCTTTCAGTCCTGGAGACTATGTATTCACTCATAGCCATGTTCTGAGCAAATCTGTACGCCACAAGGTACTATTTTTTAATTAATGAATCGTACCTATTACGGCTTTTCGAGATATCACTGAACAATTCATGTTTTCCTCGGGATTGGAAAGATGCCATAGTGGTCCCAATTTTCAAAGGAGGCTCGCGTCAAAATATTGAAAATTATCGCCCAGTAAGTCTAACGTCTGTAGTGTGTAAGCAAATGGAAACTTTAGTGGCAGAATACTTACGCGGAATTTGGGATAAGAACAATAACATTTACGAAGGGCAACACGGTTTTAGAAAAGGATATTCATGCGAGAGTCAGGTCGTGACTGTCAGTCAGGACATTGCTGATTCACTCGATGAAGGTTCCATTGTTCATGCAATTATTATAGATTTCACAAAAGCGTTCGACCTCGTTCCCCATGATAAATTAATGCAAAAAATTAGTAAGCTTAACGTAGACAGAAGAATTGCTCTTTGGATTCGAGAATTTCTCAGCTCGCGTACTCAACGGGTGCGAATCGGGTCAAATTTCTCTTCGAGGGTGGAAGTAACGTCCGGAGTGCCACAGGGAAGTGGCCTAGGTCCATTGTTATTTATAGCGTATATTAATGATATTTGGCAGGGAATTGAATCAAAAATACGTCTTTTTGCAGATGATTGTATAATTTATCGGGAAATTAAGAACACAAGTGATACACAAATATTGCAGGTTGATTTAGATAAGCTAGAATCATGGGCTATCACAAATGAAATGAAATTAAATCCCAGCAAGTGCAAGTTTATTAGATTCGCGCGTTCTAGAAAAACAGACAATATCATATATAAATTAGGAAATCAGGATATTCCGAGGGCTAAATGCTGTAAATATTTGGGAAATGTACTAAATGAGGATCTGGGTTGGACAGAACACGTAAATTATGTAGTGAAAAAGGCGTGGAAGGCATTACACTTTGTAATTAGAATACTTAGAAAAGGAAGTGGAAAATCAAGGGAATTAGGGTACACGCCTCTGGTACGTCCGATATTAGAATTTGGCTCCATATGTTGGGACCCTTATCGATTAGGGCAAATAAAATCTCTCGAGAAAGTACAAAAATATGCTGCAAAATTTGTTAGGAGGGGACGTTCAAATTCTGAATTTATATCGTGGGAACCTTTGGAAAAACGCAGAGAGAAATCGCGTCTTTGTGCATTATTCAAATCAATAAGAGGGGATCGTCCGTGGGGTGAAGTACGGGAAAGACTATCAAAGCCAAGTTACGTCGCGCGGAAGGATCATGGTTTCAAAATTCGGCAAAGAAAACAGAGAACAGATGTAGGTAAATTCTCATTTGTAAACAGAACGATACAAAATTGGAACATATTACCTGCAGCAGTGCTGGAGACTTTCTCTCAGAATGTCAAAAATTTTAAAATTGTTTGTTGTTTGTTTTGGGTATTTTTAGTAATTCCTTAGAAAACGCTACCACCGGAAGTATTCTATGTAATCCTAAGTAGCTAAATAAGTATTCTATTCTATTTCCAGTTTCACCTTGCAGTCTCTTTTTTGTGCCATCTGCATATTTGCAATTATAATCCCTACCTCGTTCATTGAATATAATTCGTTCTATCATTCAACCCCCTAAGCCTTATGCAATTTCTATATTCATTCATATGAGTTTTCAAAGATCCTCGTCTCCTTTATCCTTCATCGCTTGAGAAAACATTTCTCGTTTTTCTGAAATTATTGTCCTTAAAATTTCTTCCTAATGTTTTTCTTTTTTCTGGTAGAAGTTCAGTAGCGTGGCACACCTTTTCCGTGATTAATTTTTTTTCTTCAAACACAACAAATCTTTCATTTTTCCACTTTCACCATTCCTCCAAACGGTCCCTGGCATTCCAGGCGAACCAGGGTTTAACGATTATTCCTTCAGATCTCTACACGCGCCTATCACATTCTCCTTTTAACTTCCGCCCCTCCTGTTCTCCATGATTTCCGCCTCCCCGCCTCCGTCACCCGCTCGCGCGCGAATATCGCTGCCCGCGGATCGGCACAAGTAGTAGTATAAATTGGCAAAGCAGTGTCGGCTCGCTTGCTACCAATTAATTTCGCTCTTGTCGGCCGGATCGCAAAGCCACACGCTACAACAGTACCTCACCCCTGCGTGCACCCGCGCCCTTGCTCCGCGCCGCGCGCCTTGCTCCACGCCTCCACCCATAACCCCCAACCATTGCTCGTTGCTTCTGGCCATCATCCATCCCCCGCACCCGCTCGCCGCCCGCCGCCTGCCGCCCGCCGCCCGCCGCCCGCCGCCCGCCGCCCGCCGCCGCCCGCCGCCCGCCGCCCGCCGCCCGCCGCCCGCCGCCCGCCGCCCGCCGCCCGCCGCCCGCCGCCCGCCGCCCGCCGCCCGCCGCTCGCCGCCCGCCGCCCGCCGCCCGCCGCCCGCCGCCCGCCGCCCGCCGCCCGCCGCCCGCCGCCCGCCGCCACTGTCCGCCGCGCGCCTTCCTCCGCCCGCCTTCCCACCACACGCCCGGCCTTCCTCCACACGCCGCCCTCCACTCGGCGCCCTCCACCCGCCGTCCTCCACCCACCTTCCTCCACCCACCTTCCTCCACCCACCTTCCTCCACCCACCTTCCTCCACCCACCTTCCTCCACCCGCCTTCCTCCACCCGCCTTCCTCCACCCGTCTTCCTCCACCCGCCTTCCTCCACCCGCCTCCCTCCACACGCCTTCCTCCATCCGCCTTCCTCCACCCGCCTTCCTCCACACGCCTTCCTCCACACGCCTTCCCTCCACACGCCTTCCCTCCACACGCCTTCCTCCACCCGCCTTCCTCCACCCGCCTTCCTCCACCCGCCTGCCTTCACCCACCTTCCTCCACCCGTTACCCTCCACCCACCGCCCTCCGCCTACTGAACGCCGCCACGCGATCGCCACCGTCCACCGGTGCTCTTCGTTTTGTTCGAGGTGTTTCGGCGGTGCAGTTCGCGTGCTGATTGATATTCCACTTGGCCGTATCCCGTCTGGCCTTTTATTCCAGGCCGGTCTCTCAATTACCAGGCGCCGGGCGGCGGCGGCGCAGTCGTGGAGACGGCAGGGGCAGCGCGTTGGAACGCTAACGTGCAGCAGCAGTTCGAAGTCGAGCAGCCGTGTGTGGCGAGGCACCTGTTTCTTACGTTGTCACCTGACGTACTCATAGCATGCTTTAACTGCACTCACGCCCCGGTGACGTGGGTGGAGGGTACCGCGGCGGTGTGATGATATTAAAGGTGATGGCAGTGGTGACGAACGTGTCCACGTTCGTTCAAGTAAATAAAATGTTGAATCAATGGGCGTTGTATCGATGAAAAACTTAGAATTGAAAAGCATTGCATTTAATTCGTAGTCAGCCTGCCATTATGCCTGTATCTCCATTTGACAACAGAAGAAATCCAGATGTCCGACGTACAATTATTCGAATCTCGAATTATTCGAATCGACTCAAATATACTATATATTTAACTTACCGATTTAAACGTGTTTTTCCTTAATCTAACATCAGAAAATAATTCTGAGTATTCGAACTAGTTAATTATATCCAACTAAGCTTTTTAATATATGAAATACAAAGTTTAGAATAACATTAAAATATTCATGCATATATTGAACTTCGATACGTAATTTAATTTAGGGAATTATTTAGGGTATTATCATTATAATTTAGGGTATTATCAAAATCTTACAGTATTTAATACACTATACTATTTACTGCAGTACAGTTGAACTCATGAATTAATGGAATTTTTCTGTGTCTAATGTCAATTTCACTTTTTTTGAAAACTTATTGTATCATACAAATTTCCCCCTATCCTAATCGCCACAATATCTGTACAATTCGGACTCTTAGAACTTTGCTCTATTGAATTTGAAGTTAGTAGATTATTGAAATTTGATTTTGTTTTATTTTGTTCCGATTATTATTGATGTTAAACGGGGGCGCTATCGCTTTCAGCAGTGCTTTAACCCATTGCTATCTTTGCTTGGATTCCTCAACATTGTGAACCTATTACAAGAAAAATGATTTCTGTAGTGATGAATATGAGCGAATGACATGCATGAAGAGGAGTAGATAGTACAAAGGACATATTTCATAAAAAATATTGCCGGAAATGTAGTGTACCTCGTTTACAAGAAAGGTCTAAATATACAATCAGAACCTCATGAGACGTTTCCTTGCAATACCAGGTTGATCAAGATTCCAAATATTATTGCTGTAATTTTTTTACATTCCAATTAAGTGGTACTAATTAACAAATTAATCGTATGGAAAAATTTGAAAGAAATCCCTAAAGTAAGAAGCCTGATTCGACAGTTGAAAAATAATCAGGTTTTGGCCCATGATTTGATGTCACTTAATTTCGCGTTCATTGAATGGAATGTTCCAAAACTTAATTTTTAAGTTCTTGAAAAAATTATGTTTATCAATGTCTAATAGAATAATCGGTACAATAGCATCACCAAGGAACATGAAAACAAACAAATCAGCATACACGTAGTTGTTTGGGGGCGCAAAATTCATAAATTGAGAAAATTGTCTTTATATTATTAACTTATCTTTCCCCAGTTAGGGTCAAATGTTAAACACCCAACAACAAGGAGAATCCAGGAGAGGGAATTATCCAATTAAACCAAATTCAATTGAACCACGAAAGCTTGCGATATTTTAACAGTATGTAGATGCATTAAGAATGTAAAAGAAAAGAAAAGAAAAACTGAACAAAACTTTTAAAATATTTTAGCACAGTACTAATTTTTGACCGACCACAATAAGAAATACATAAAATAATCTATTCACGATCCCACAAATTGTTTCAAAAGACAAATAATTTTGCTGTCAATTGGATGCAATCACAGACAAATGGACGAGAAATGCCGACGTGCTGCTAACGAACTGCAGCAGCTCCGTTAAACTTATATTCGCAGCGAGGAAAGCAGTCTACCGAAAACAGGAGCATTTGCGATCGTTTGAGCGTTTGTTGATTGTTTTCTTTCCCGTTGGCTGGCGGATTTCTGTGGGCGCGAGCGGCTTTTTGTCGCGGGCGAGGGCGAGGCCGCGCGAGACGCGCGCTCGGCGGCCGTGTGGGAATCCCGAGCAATTAGGCGGCGCGACGCGGCGGCCGAGGGCAGTCCTGGGTTCGGCCACCGACCCAACCACCGGCCCCCGCCAACACGCACGCCATTGCTGCTGCTTCCTCACGGCGCGCGGACGGATTGGGTCGCATGGCGTCGTGTTGGTTTTCGTCTTTTTCATTCTCCATTTCCAATTTGTATTCTTGTCACTCTTCTCCCTACTCTTCCTTCTCTTTTTCCTTCTTAATTCGCCTATTTTTTCTTCGTCATACTTTTCTTCGCTGTATTTTACCCATTCCTCGTCCTCTTCTTTCTTCTCTTCTACTTCCTCCTCCTCCTTTTTCGTCCCTTTTGTACTCTCTTCTTACCTCTCTCTCCTTCCTATTCTTCGTTTTGTGCCCCTCTTTCACGCACCTCTTCTTCCTCGACTTTCTCTCCTTCTTCTCCCTTTTCTTCTTCTTCTGTCACCTCCATTTTTTTGCTTTCTTTTGCTTCTTGCTTCTATTCTTTCTTTCTTCTTTTTCACTTCAGTTTTAATCTCTTAGGATGTATATTCTTGCCACACGCTAGACAGGTACTCAACCATTTATTACACCTATAAATTAACAATAGCTGGTTGTAAATGTGAATGAAGCATTTAAATAATTATTTTTAAATAGTCAAAAGGGAAGTATTGAATTGTTGATCTAGAAAAACGATGAAAATATTAAATTTAGAATCTCGTATATTTCATTTTGATAAATTGGCAATACTGATATAGGTTAGAGTGACTTTCAGCCTTCACACTTATCTTTTTGCGTTGAATATCAGTCAGCATTGCTTGCATCGAAAGGTAATTATCTTCAGATAGTTTGTGGTTGTGTGAGATACAACATTTTGAGTGATCGCAGTGTTCGATGATACCTGAATATACCCGAAGAAAAAACAGTGTAGAAAACAGCATGATTTGAACCTAGTCCAGTCAGTTGTTAGCCAGCCGCCGACCCGGAGACTACCCCCACGACGCTGCCGCCACTAAAGATATCCACCGCAGACGTGGACGAAACGTTTGGCTTTCAATGCCAACTGGACCACGGCCTACCAGCCCAGAAAATTTCACTCATAATGTTTGCATTGTTTTTTAAGCTTTATGGTATCTCTTCTAACACTCTAAATATCAGATTGATTTGTGAATACATGGAGCAACGAGCGTTTTGGCAATAATTGATATGAAGATATTCACTTCCGTATAATAAAAAGAGCAAATCAGCTACAGATTTAGGCTATTATTCTTAATGTTTTACGTGAAGGCACCGACTTACTGACGCGATAAAACGGAAAACATTTATTTCGATGTCTATATTCCCCACAGAGCTTAAGGAAACTTGCACCGATAGTGAAGTAAATTAATGCCAAGAAGCAAAACAAACGGCCATCACAGCATACATTCATGTGATCAGGAAAACCGGACAAAAAATTTGATCGAAAACTGGGACATTGTCCCAGAATCTGAGGTACAATACTTGTTACAGATATCTTTAATCTTTGGAATTATGCAATGAATGGTAACGAATACATTAAATTTAATTGTAAAAAAAATGATTATCCTTTTTGATACTCAGTGTAGTCTCTCATTGTACAATATCTTTTATGCACCAGAAATATATTTTACTTGGCACTTAAACTTGTACATCAATTTTAATTGTATAATGTCATCGGGCAGTGGGTTGCAAATTAATGTATTGTATGTGATTTTTTGTAGTGAGCTGTTCTTATGCTATGGTAAGGTGTAGTAATATAACATGTAACGTAATCATTTTTGCACGAGATTCAGTATGAACATTATTACTGAGGATCGTAATTCGTAAAGTTCCGTTCCTCTCAACCAGCATGTCAAATTCGAGGGCAAGGTAACAAGCTTACTAGAGCTTGCAAGCATTGCGTCTAGAGAAACTGAAGCCAGATTTAATAGTAAGGGTTGTACAAATGCTATGGCATAGCGGTACGTCACTGGATACCTGACCATGACAGTCTTTGAGAGAAGTTACTTGACAGTTTTTGTCATAAATTTAGCTACATTAATTCCTAATGTTTAAGGTAAAGAAATAATCCATTAAAATGAAATAATACATTAGTCAGACTTCAAATTGTCTACTAAGAGTAAAAGTTTTAAATAATTGAATCACAAATATCTTGATTTTGTAATCCTGTTTACTTATGAGTGATATAAAAGCATGAACTTTATACTTACTTGGCTATTCGGGAGACGCCGCGTCCAGGGCACAGGTGCCGATGTTTCGGTCGCCATTCTGCGACCTTCATCAGGGCGTAGTATTGCGCGAAGATACTACGCCCTGATGAAGGTCGCAGAATGGCGACCGAAACGTCGGCACCTGTGCCCTGGACGCGGCGTCTCCCGGATAGCCAAGTAAGTTCCAATTCCGGTCGCGGAAACCTACGCTCTCACATGAACTTTATACGTTCAGGTTAGAAGGTTTAACAGGCAAATATTCTGATCTGTTGAAAGCGCTGTCCGTCCGTAAGCGATAGTTGTTAAGTTATAGAGATTTGTTAATTTATTTCACATTATTGCTAAATACAATTAATAAGTGAATGATTTAATTTCACAACACAATATGAGAACAAGGAAAGCATTCGCCATTCAAACATATTTCGGTCACTTAGCAAAAACGTTTAAATAAGGAAGAATTTAGTCAGAAAATAAACACCAAAAAGTAATAAGTAATCAAGAAAATAAACATAATACAATTCTGCGTTATTTAATAGAAAAAAATTGGCAATCATTTTCCTAGGGAGCCATTATTCACCCCATGGCGTCCCTGCAGCTTGCGCATGTTCACTCCTTTCTGGATTTTAAGGGGAAATGAGTGCGGAGTTAAGGGAAGTTGCCCCTGCCTGTAGGAGCGTCGGGATCCCCAGGCGGGCAAGTAGGTCTTGCGGGCGCAGTTAGATGGGCGTGCTCTAAGCGTAATGAATGCACAATACGATGTGCTCGTATATTGTGTTTACTTCATCTACTTAGTTATTATACACCCCCAAAATACGCTTGTACCGGCTTTGAGAAGTCAATAAATTTACAAACGCGCGTCAAAGAAATGACACGGACGCATTGGACAGCATGGTGAGAGAGAACTGGCTTCGAAACTATAGAAGCCTCACGCGTCGCCAAGCACGATTTCGCCGCTCTCTCCAAATTACCGCTGAGGTCATCGCAAAGGTTATCATAATCAGCCATTATGTTTTCCAAATTGAAAATGCAAATTATTTAAATTGCACCGAACGAAGGCCGAGACTTCTTTCGCCCCGACACGGCCAGTTTAATAGATGATGAACGGCATGTCTCAGAGGGCACGGCGGCGGCAGCCACGTGTAATAACAAACGTTGGCGCAGCCGGCGTAACGGAATTATCGGCGTCGATTAACTAATGTAGGGCGACGGCGGCGCGCGAACCTCCAGATGATGCGGTCACTTGCCGCTGCCTCCGGGGACAAGCCGTCGCTTAGGGCTGCATTGACCGGCCCGTCGCCGCTTTGACATATGACCAAATAATACCTCCTCGCAGGCGTGATGGAAGCAGGCGGGGTTCTCGTGGTCAGTGGATCAGGAAAACGAGGGTTGTGATTTATAAAAACGTAAGTGGTGGACACGAGCGCCGCGGCGACGCTCAAAGGCGCCGCAGAAAAGGCAGACGAGAGTGCAGCGTGGGGATTATTGGGGATTTGGGGTCTTGCGGATTGCAAGGTGGGGTTGTTCGACTTTGTGAGGGGAGTGATCACGTACTAATCGGCGGTGCACAAGAAAAGTGACACTGACATGTGGTGGGAGAACTTTTTATTGTGAATGGGGCCGTTTATTATGCGCCAAAAATCAAAATATCGTACACTGTATAGGATATCCTTTAATTACATCAGCAAAAACTTCTCTTATCGTTATTTTACGCAGTACGGCAGTTGGTCTAAAAGTTTCTTTTTCGAAGTAACTAGACTTTTGTGTGCTTCCGGTCGTTCAATTGAATGCATTCTTCATTAAAATCAGGCACTCGATGCAGTTACAAAGCTTTATGACGTAGCGATAAACCTCGCCTTCCTTCAAAACTCGAGCTTTCTGGCGCGGAGGCATTGCGTTTTTCTGACCGGGAGGTCTGAGCGTTAGAGTTCCGACGACGGCAGTATTTTCTACACTAGCTGCATAGTTACATAGGAGCTACATAGAAGGATAATTCTAGCGGCCTGCTGATCTAATCATAGTTTTCCGTGGTTTTTCCAATCAAAACCAGGCGAATGCCGGGGCAGTACCCTAACGAACGGGCCACGGATAGCGCGCGATCCTTCCTAATCTTCCTTGTCCTATCCTCTCCCCTTACACACACACTTACATGTACAACACCACTACACATGACGGAAGACCAGTCGGGAGCTTAGAGCTTCTCCCAGCAGAAGTGGGAAAGGTGGCAGAGGTGGCCCGCTGGTGGGAGATGCCTGAATACGGAAAACTTACCGACAGGTAAGTCAGCGCAACTCACCATCCAGCGGAAAAACAACAGCGCTACCTCCCGAAATAAAAAAAAAAACATGCACTCCACTTACGAGACTAATGACCAAAGTAGTTGACGTGCTCGGAAACACGACACAATCAATCAATCAATTAATCAATTTGGTGGCCCTGATTCTTAGGAAAGGGTCCTTCCCGCATGGCCCGAAGTAGGAAAACATTGCCGCTGCACTGGGCGTTACCTCTCAATTGGAGACTCTGGATATACGGAACATCACATCCATTTGCGCCACCGAATGCCACCATTTCGGACATTCGAAATCCAGTGGTCGACTCTGCCAGTACGGTTGTGTCCTTCGCCCTTTTATTTTCCCTGTAAATATTTTAGAAGAATGCGTTGTGGGGCCGTGAATTACACGAACAGTTCTGATATGGAATTAGACTGTTTCCATTGCCTCAAAAGGAACGAATACAGAAAGAAAACAAGTATGGATAAGGAATTTTAGGAAAAAAATCTTCTGAAAAATTTCTTTGTATGTCAGGTTAGAGATTCGATTGAATAACCTTGTTTTGTATACATGAAGGGCATATTTGCTTCTAGTGTTATGATTTGTAGTAATATTGAAACGATTTTTTCTTGTATATGTATCGTATTTGTATTGATATTACAATATTTTAGTTTTTATATATATTATAATGTGTGTGATTTAATTTAGAATCGTTTTAGAGATCAGTGGAAACAAAACAGAGAGGATGGAAATAATTATTGCAGTGAAAGTCTGTGCCAACGCTATTTACACATTGAGAAATAACAAAATCAAGGAAACTACCTCTTAAATGAATATATTATATTAATATCGCAACACAAATTTAGGACTTCAGGGAAATTCACGTCAATTTTGTGACAGCTATAAATGAAATTTAGAACAGTTACATGAGTAATAATGAAGATGATAATTAAAGTAATGGGGATGATAATGCTGAAATTAAAGAATTGAATGGAAAATCAAAGTCTCTTCAGAAAAAATCGTCAGCAGGAGAAACAAATGAAAAACTTCAAAAACTATTTCATTACGCTTTATAACATTGATCCAATTAATTTCCTTCGAAGTAATTAGATGAAAGGTTTCGTTGGTTCGATGAAACTGTTAATGTGGAATCTTTTTGACCACCCACACTGCTATTTTTACATTAATAGCGGACATTTAGTGGAAATTTTGAGTGAAAACATTAACAGTGGAAATTTAAAAACGTTTTACTAGTTAGATTAACCCAAGATGCTCCTGAAAATATTTTAACTTTCTCGCCGACATACTTACTTTTCATACAGTCTCTCACTTCAGTATTTGGTCACCTTAATTCATCGTAATTGATCTAGAATAGTTTAGCAACATGATATTGAAACGCGAAAATAGAGTGCATACACGGAATTAGAAATCACAGAATCAATTACTGAGATTATTGAGTTCTTGGCTGAGTGACGCCGCGTCGTTGACTGAGAGGCCGACGTTTCGCCTATGAGAAAGGCTTCCTCAGGGCAGTGACACCGGGATGACAGTGTCTTGTGGCCTTATTGGTAGCGGCCTGCTCCTTGTGGGGAGCTCTTCCGCTGGGTTGATTCAGTTTGTATGATGATTCTTTTCAGGTCGTATATGACGTTCGTTTACAGTCGTGGTTGTCCCACTAATGGGCGCCTGTGAGGGTTTTCACTTTCATCATTTTTCTAAAAGTTGTTATTAAGGCTTTTGGTTATGGCTGTACCTTCTGGCCCTTATGGCTGACCAAAGGCACACATGAAAGAACCGCAATACCCTGCTAAATACCCAATGCAAATCCTGGCTGAACATGTTGAAGATATTAGCATCTCGTAAATGGAGAGCAGAGTGGCTGTGTTTAATTAATGCTTATCGCGCTATTATTCAAGCCAAAATAGATTATGGAACTGTAATCTACGGTTCGGCTAACAAATCTACTCTACATGCGCTAGACCCTAGTATAAATTCAGCATTTCGTATATGTTTAAGAGCCTTTAAGTCAATCCCTAGCAAGAGCCTTATTGTAGCAGCAAGTTTACTCCCCTTCGATTTGCAGCGAAAACAATTATGTCTAAAAATTGGCCACTGAACTTTAAATTCTTCAACTAATCCGACCTTCAAATATATCTTCAGCCCTTTTAAAAAAGTGTCATTCAATCCACATCAACTATCCAAAACTACGTAGAGAAAGAAACCAAACTTTTCAAGACGAATTGAACGTTGAAATCCCTCACATTCTACAGAGAAGGATTCAGCACCGAAAATTATTTAAAATAAATTATTCAACAAAGTATAAAATTTGTTTCAATATTGTTGGGAAAATGTATTATGTAATTATGTAACATATATGCAGGGCTTGATTCAGGCTTTCCGTTACCTCGGAAATAATTGTTAAATAATATTTTGTACATATACAACTATTTCTATTAAATTAATAATTAATTTTGGGCGCATTACGGGACATAAAACTTTATAAATGAAGCACTGCTTGTATGTCTTATGTTATTACTTTTACGTATCATTGAATGGTATACAATTTTTCTGCAGGAAAACATTCCTGCAGGAAACACTGGAAATCATTCAAGTGTTATGTATATTTCGCCTACTAAATATCTGTATTATTCTATTATTTCTGCTAATAGTTCCTGACTTTGTTTTCCACATTTCCATTTTCATGCAGCAGTTCAGTTGTTTTTCTGTATCTAACGCTCAGATATTGCTTATTCTTCCAGTTACCCCGGCCGGTTTTTGCCCTTTGTCTAATGATTGCGACGTTATATTTTACTCTCGCTAATCATCTTGCTCACCTTCTTCAACACCTCAAGGTTATTTTCGTATATTTATTGACTGCAAAGTGCTTTTCCTCTTTCTTATGATGAATCCATGACAATGAGCGTTCTAAGTGCCGCTTTAAGAATTAGGCTACTAACATAATTTTCTGAATACAGGTCAAGAGTCAAGTCTTTAGCTTCAAATTATCCATCACCTTTCTACCGTTTCACACTGCATCTGATTACACGCTCTTTTAAGATGTTCAGCGCTTGCATAATTGCCTTTGTGCTTCAATTTTTCTGGGTATCGACTTCACTTGCCACGCACATCCTATTACCTCTAGCTGTAAGGGTCTTACATGTGGGGCCATATATAATACTTCATTTCTTTCTAGCTCATCGTAGCATAAGGTCGGGTTTATTCATTGAATTGTTCGTAAATAGTTCGAGTTCCAAAGTCAAGTTGAAATCTATAATTAACTTTTCCGTAAATGTCAATGCTGATCTTGATCCAAGTAATGACCCTACATCATTTTTTTCGTTTCTACATCGTCAGATAAAAGAATATAGATATTCTATAATATAATTCTAATGTATGTCGTGAACCGCCTCTATGTAGAAAATTGTATCCTGTTCGTGTATATAATATTCTTCATGTTCTTATATTTTTCATTTATTACTCAGTCAAATTACCTTCAGGAAATAAATGCCTAACCACTTACACTAGAAAATTCAATTCCTCTCAACAGGCCTCAAGAGGAGCCTGTACTCAAATCAATATCCACAATCCATACACATTTCGACTCTTGTGACGATAAGAGGTGTTATTAAATAATATATGGTTCTATTAATTGAGAGATGAACTCAGATGTATATTCTTCCTGCAACAGCAAAAATGCTGCTAAACAAAATCATACAAAATGGGTTTCCGGAAAGTATTAAGCACACTGCTCAAGGAAAATAAATAAAATACTATCGTTTAACATTGCAGTAAATTAAATATTTGTAAAAAATGCACTTCACGAATATTGCAATAACATAGTTCAGTATTTCAACGGTTGTTTCAATTCCAAGAATATAAAAAAATCGCTATTCAATAACCGAAAGTGAATACCAAATATTAAGTGAATGTCGGGACGTCTCTTCTTCTTGGAGCCTTTCAGTCGCATGTCAGCTGTGTCGTAAGAAGTGATGCTCTGAGTGTGAGAATTGAGACAGTACTCACAATATGCGAACAGGCTGAATAACACTATCAAATTTTTCCTTAACTCCGTGGTATCAAACTCAACCGTAGCATTGGAACTCAGTTTCTTCATTAAATTCTGTGAATTGGTTTTCTGTATTATTTTTGTCCTAAGAAACTGTTAAGCAACAAAGTATTTTGGTATACAATTTATTTATTTCTAATTATTTAAGAAAGTAATTAATCTAACAGACTTTCATTAAATTAATGAAACCAAAAGCTCTAAAATCCTTTTTTTTCATTTGTTTCTGCTTGGCCCGAAGGCCCTCAGCATCCGAGTACGATACAGTGATGTTACATTGAATTACATTAACATTGATTGAGAAAAATTATAGACATGGATACATTGAGTTCATGGGAATTAAATGTGAGAAGCCACATCGGGTACATGATAATCAAGGAGGGTCGAAGAACTGTCGCGGTAGTTCTCGCTTTAGTCTATTGTGGTGAGGATTTTGTTTTCTGATTTTGAAATGTACGGCTGAGGGAATCTGGGGAATTTTAGGATAGAAGCGAGAGGATAGGAGGGAGAAATGGACGGGGATAGGAGTAATGCCGAGTTCGTTATGTAACTGGGAGTTAGGTACAAACCATGGAGCTTTAGTGATAGTTCGGAAGAATTTATTTTGGAAAATCTGCATTTTTTGGATGTTCGATTTGCTGGCTGAGGCTCAGATAGGAGAAGCGTAGGATAAAATTGGGCGTATCATTGACTGGTATAGGTGAGTAGCGACATGGAGTTGCAAGGGTGATGACTTTTTGAGTATGGGATATAATTGGTGGGTTTTACGGGTTGCCAGGGTTATTCTGTTGAAAATATTTGATTTCCATGTGAGCCGTCTATCAAAAAGTACTCCCAGATATTTAACTGGCTTGTTGTTTGGGAGCCAAGTTATATTTTCTCCTTGATATTTGAGAGGTGGAGGATTATTTGGTCTACGGAGCGTGAAAATGTTGGCTTGGCTTTTCGCAGGGTTTATCCGAATATGCCATTTCTTGGCCCAGTCGGAGAGCTTAAAGAGGTGGTGTTGCAGGTCTTCTTGTGCGGTATGAATATCACGGTTTGAGGTCTAAAATCCTTGTGAAATGTTAATTTTAGTAGTGTTGGGATTAGAAGAGTGCCCAAAATACTGGCGAAATCACTTTTATGAATTTAGTTTACAGTATTTATTTCACAAGATCATGATATTGTTGAGGCCTATTATACACAAAAATTGATAGACATTCGAAGCACCGTGGAAACCAATTATACAATGATCAGTCATGACTACGATTAAAAAGTAAAGACCGGGAGCGGTGGCTCAGTGCATGAACTGATGTCATTGCAGTGCCTCTGACCAGGAGGTCCTAGGTTTGAGTCCCGACGGCGGTAGAATTTTCGACACTAGCTTTTCAGCTAGGTCGAATTCAGTCGCTGTCTGGAGGAGAATTCTAGCGGCCGACTGCTCCGATCAGTAATTTTCCGTGATTTCTCCGATCAATACCAGGTGAATGCTGGAGCAGTACCCTAACAAACGGGCCACGGACTGCGCGCGTTCTTTCCTTCCTCTTCCTTGGCCCATTCTCACATCTTACACACACACTTACACTAACATGCACTACACTACCACACATGCCGGGAGGCCGGTCTGAAACTTGTCCCAGCTGGTGCGGCGCCCCGCTGGAGGGAGATAGCTGGTTAGGCAAAACCCTGCTAGTCGACGGAAGGTCGGCGCCGGATCTCGCCATCGAGTGGGGGAAGATCACCGTCGCCCCCATGAAAAAACATGCACTACACTTGCGGGACTAATGACCTCGGTAGTTGACGGCCGCGAAATCATTAGCAATCAATCAATCTATCGATTAAAAAGTAAAGAATGATACGAATGTTAAGAGGTCTGAAGAAACATTGCTCAAAAGTACCATTCACAAAATTGCCAATTTCATTGAAATAAATGTTCTTTTTTTATTCTTAGGAATATCGTTTTGTGCATATTTTCTTAATCTAATTCTCCCAAACATTTCTAAAATATTGACAGTGTAAGGTACTAAAAGGTAAGATTCATTTCGCAGATTATTTTGCTTGATGAACTCTTCGAAAGGAAGATAGTGACCAGCATGATTAATTGAAGGATTGACTTCACTTAATACATGTTTCATTGACGCGGGAAGCGCTCCTTGTAATGAAGTCTGGACACAGCACGTCGACAGCGCTTAACATGTGTGCAGTGTATTTGGGAGGTCTGCACTTCAAATTCCTTACTGCCGACCGGCCCGCCGAACTGGTTTCCGCAGGTTTTCCTGAGTAGCTCCTGAGCGAATGTCGAACGGGTTTCTTTCCGAAGGCCAGGATCCCCTCTTCCTCGATATCCTATTCTCCATTGTCCTTTAAATGCCTCATGTCGCGAAACGTGCTTGAACGGCATGAGCATTATGGACGTTATTCCTGACTGCAGCTTGTGATATTTTTTCAATGGATTTTTTCGAAGACTTAGTTTTTAGAACTAAAAGTAGTGTAAAGTCACGTCTACGATGGGTAATTTATTGTAAACATTTTTATTTGTGTTTTGAAAATTCATAACAAAAATAATTTTTATGCATAATACACATCCCAGGCTCGTTCATTCTTTGACTTAGAAACTTTCACGAAAAAGTATCGATAGAAATACTTTTTTTGAAGTTTTCTTTCATTACAAAATTAGTTTTGGTGAATAAAGTAATAGTTTCTGTTACACGGCAATGCAGTAAAGCAAATTACAGCGTTTCGCTACTGTAAGCTCCTTCAAACTCCCCAAAATCATTATTCTAGAATTTGTCCAGAATATTTTAGAAAGATACGAGTAAAAGTGCCTACCGATTCGTCTTATGAATCAAAATAAACTATTGATTACGTCAGTGAATAAAGATTTTTTTCATAGCGGGGAATCACCTTAACGTATACTACTTTTGATTGATTGTTTCCGGGCGCGTTGAGTTACGGTCATTAGTCCCTCAAGTACCATGCACGTTCTTATCGTGGGAGGTGGCGGTGATCTTCCCTCGCTAGATGGCGAGATCCAAAGCCGACCTACACTCGACTTGCGGGATTTTCCTCAACCAGGTATTTCACACCAGTGGGGCGACGTCCCAGCCGGGACAAGTTCTTAACTTCGAATTGTCTCTTGACAATGTAGTCCATGTATGTGAATGTAAGGTGAGGGGAAGGAAGAGGAAGTAGAGATCGTGGGCTGTTCTTGATTCATTTGTTAGGGTACTGCTCCAGCATTCACCTGGGATTGACAGGAGAAACAACTACTGTTGCTAATTCATAATTCAACTTGTATGCGGGTTGGGATAGGGATCCCAGAATTTAACAAAACGTGCGCAGTATACACTTCGCTCCTTAGTACGTCACACACATTTTTAAACATTTTTGTCTTTAAATAAATAAAAAATATTTTCCAAGTAGCTGATGCTTGCAAAATTTCCAGAAATTAGCAGAAAACATTTCGTTATTTCTTTCTTTTCTGAGGACTGTTATTAATGATTTAATTATATTGCACATAATGCATTTTCAGTATTTTTAAAACAGTGTATTATTAATTTATTGTTGTATCGTATACATTTTACATGGTATATAATGAACTAAGTTTTGCGAAACGTGAAATCTCAAGTCATAATACGTAAATTTTCTCGTCGAATATACATAAAGCATCTTCAAGAAAACCTAGTTTCTGCCTTTTCAAGCTTCCTACATAAACACTATTTTATTATTTATATCATATTATATTATAGTCACTATAAATAGTTTCATTTTGTTTTCTTGTAAACAATTTAAACTTAATTTCCATGAAACTTCAAACATTAAACAACTACGTAGCTATTCCGAACATCTTCTATTTCACATTTAAATTTAAAAATCTATCACCATAGAATACAAATCTATATACTAGAAGTACATTTTGATGAAGAAGCAACAAAAAGTTCCTAGATGGGTCCTGTCAGTTGAAAGTTTGTCATTTAAAGTCCTCACATGTGCATTAGATATCTTTCCGGAACTGTCATGTTACATCCTCCGAAATTAGTCCTGACCTGAAATTATTCATATTATTTTATAATTCTCCAAATGGTATTCATATTCTCACTATTAATTTGTCAATATATCATTCATCATTAATCATAACTTTTTCTAATGCTCCATCGCTCAGCGTTCCATTTTTCATTAGAAGCGTTTTTGATATTGTTTAACAAAGACTGCAGATGTGAAAGTTTTTTTGGACGTATGAATCATTAAATAATAATTTCCCATTAGATTTAGCTCATTTGATGTGATTCCATTCGATTGCTTCGACTCGGCCCGGCTCAATTCGTTCCGACTCAGTTCAATTCGATTGGATTGGATTCGATTTGAGTTATTATAAAAAAAATCAGAATAAAAACCATTTGTAAATGGGAAAATATAAAGAAATTCATGAAGAATAAATTTAAGAAGTTTATTCTCATGATGCCTTAAGAGAATACATTTAATTTTCTTATTTTTTACAATTTCAGTTTCCAGGCATTGTAAATTATTAATACAGTGCCTTCTTTGTCAGCATCAGGATTTTGACATATTTTGTCCTCAAGTCGGTAGTAAGGATGGAAATTGGAAAATGGTGGCGTAAATATACATTTCCTTTCTAGAACTCGCGAAAAGAGTGCAATGCAGATGTAGTGGTTACTCATTGACCGTTGCAGATGCATATCCGGCAATCAGATATGCCCTTGACAAAGCCATTTCTCGTCGCTGATTTTCTGATTTCGCCTCTGCTGAAACGCTGGGAGCGAAATTAGGCTGCGATAAAAACAGATAGTTAACGACTATGCGGTTAACAGTACACTAACACGAGCTTTAAATTGAGGACCTGGGGCAATGTTTTTTCTAGTGATGTCTGGCAGAAAACAAAAGACGCAACTGCAACCGCCTTCGAATGATATTCAAACAAAAAGTTTATTTTTAAGACTACATGCAGTTCATGAAGCTTGTATTTTTTATTTTTGTATATGGGTTATGCCAACATATTTACATGAAGTAATTTAATATATTAATTTGATCATGTTGTTTTATTAATAATGGTTGCTAAATATGAACTGTGTAAATTAATGTGTAAACTCTCACAAGAAACTCTAACTACAACGTATCTCAAATAAAAGTTGCATTTATTGTGCAATGAATAGTCTAACCTCACACAGAACTCAAGCTCCATAAAAACATTTCAAAGAGGTATGCCGCTTGACCCAAATTGCTTATTTATGAACTTTGAAAATAATTTTTAACATTAAACGTCTGCATATCAAAAAGAGATACTATCAGTATAAGAATTATTTCTGCTTCCGTATACTTTAAATTTACTTTTTGTCTCAATATGATTACTGAACGGATATTAATGTAATTTGTATCATGTTTCATTTGAAAAAATGAAATACTGTAAATCCTTATTAACACGAATTCCAAGGGACCGAAATAATCGGAGTTACTGTTATAAAAATTCGTGTTATCCAAGTATTATAAATATCCATATTACCGTAATCCCTTGCCGGGACCGAAGTTTTGTTTGTGTTACGGCGAATTTCGTGTTAAGCGAGTTTGTGCTAACAAAGGTTTACTGTATATGATACCTTATCCCAATTGTAAACAAAAAAGGGTTCCTTAAGTACTTACCAGCACCAGATTATGAATTATGAATATCCTTGAAATTACTGAGTTTAACGTTTATCTGCAATTGATCTCTGAAACTAATTTTTTTTCACATTTTTTTTATCTGTATACGTATATAAAAATGAATGTTGGTATATCTGAGACAATAAACTCCGATACCGTTTGACCGATCTCCATGAAACTTGGCACATCTCCTAGTATTTTTTCATGTAGAAGGTTGTGTGCTGTTCAGTTTGTTGTACCTCTTCACTAGAAGGCGCTGCAGCAGAAGATGGCGCTTCAGTTGTATGCACATCCCAATCCACTTGAGCTTCATGGCTGCTGGGTGTCGCCGTGCGACGCGGGCCGAGTCAAGCAGAAGAGGACAAGAGGACGAGCGAATTGTGTGTGTATATATATATATATATATATATATATATATATATATATATATATATATATATATATATATATATACACAATTATTAGTATAAGTCTGGTTTAATCCCATTAAGGCCAAAGGCGTCCTGCATGCAGGGTGGGTGGTTGGCTTCTTAGTTGTTGCCTTTCTGGATGTCTTCAAACCTAGGGTCGTTTGCAGTAGGGACATGGGCCCTCCTCGATTCGATGTGCTTCCAAGTGAGTCTCTCGCGAGCTGCACGTGTCCAAGTGTTGCCTACTTCTTTCTTGGATTCGCATGGCCATCTCAGTGTTTATCTGCGTTGATTCCTCTATTCCGTTCTTGGATACCACTTCGTTGCGGCTTATGCCCATCTTTCTTGGCTGTCAGGCTACGTGTCCTTCCCAGCGCCATTTTTGAAGTTCTGCATGTATTGTAGGACGACATCTTTTATTTTTGTTATGGCCCGTATATATTTTATTATATATATATATATATATATATATATATATATATATATATATATATAAATGAAAGTTCTTTTACGTAATAATACTCGGTGGCGGATCCAGGGGAGCCATGCGCCCCCCCCCCCAAATGGCTTAGAGAAAAACGTTTGTTACCTTTTTCATTTGCCAATATTTATTTAAATGTTTATTTATGTTAAAATGATGCAATTATTTAAAAATAATATTGTTTAGTATCATATAAACACAACAAAAATATACAATATAATAACAAATATCATTGTAGAATTCACGACCATTGATGAAATAAGGGATGTGGCAAATCCATGTTGGAGTTGGTTTGGAGGTTAGATATGCAGCACCATCTAATATATTAGTAAGCCCTGATGAAGGAATTATATATTCCGAAACGTTAGCCAACTAATCGTTGCATTGACTGTATTGACTAGTCCCGTCCCATGAACCACATCTCTTAATAGCAAATATGTTTATTATTGAACAAAAATAAAGGATTCCCCCCCCCCTTCCCTCCAAAAAGATCGGCTGGTTTCTCCCCCTATAATACTTTATATCAAACCGATAGTACCTTATATCAAATTATGCATAACTTTTTTGAAGTTCTAGTCTTCAAAACATATATTGAAAACCTATTTATGATGCACGTTCTTTACTTAACACGCAGCAGGTGAGTAGCCTTTAACGAAATATGTTCGGTTTTCATTTGATACAGAAACATCTTCATAATCCGGAAATGTTTCTGCAATGCATTCCGTGATGCAATGCATACAGTGAGATTAAGACTTTCGTTACGTACATTTCAGTAGCAAAATGAATTTACGAGAAACAGCTTTCAACGGCCAAGGAGACGCATTACTAATTTAATCAGCACCCTTGACAACCAAATGAATTGTGCGATGAGAACGTACTTATACCCACAAGACACGAAGTAATTTACATACCAGCTCCCAAACATCCCCAGAGGAGTGAACACCCCGCAAATGGCGATGAAACCAGTGGCAACAAGCGAGGAACTCCCTCTTTTGTATATAACCCATCCCCGGGCTCGTGTCATGTTCAACGTATCTCCCAGAAAATATTTTTGCGCGTAACCCGCGAAGTCACGTAAGCGCCATGCAAATGAGGCTCCCTTCAACTTCTTCCCTGGCAAGCGGTTTCCGCTGAGTTACACTCCTTAGCATAACTCGATTGTGACTTCATTTACTCGATTCAATCGCCCCCAGCCACGCACCGACGATACATCGATGACTCGTTTACGAGAATAATTGAATCGGTTATTTCGAAAAACTGACTTTCACAATCTTCTCAAATATAAGTTAAGCGGATAGTCGTGAAGGGAGAGTAGGAGGGCTGTTGTTCCTTTCAAAGTTTTGAAAGGGGCCGTGTACCCATATGTAATAAAACATTTTATTTCCTACATATGTTAAATTCCTGATATAAACGACCAATACAACATAAGAGACACATACAATATAAAATATATTAATACTTGAAAAATATAAAATTTGGAAACTGTCGGCGACAGTGTAAAAATCAACACTTGTTTCGTTGCAGTCATTGACCTGTTGACTTTTTTTCAATAATTCAAAATAATTTTGGGTTTATGACTTTTTTAAATTTTTTGCCAAAAATAGTAATATCTATACGAAAAATTGTTTGTACACTTAGAATGTATATTCTATAATTTAAATTATTCTTTTATAAAAAGTATTAATTCAAATTACATCTGGACATTTGTAATTTGCGAGTATCAGTATCAACGAGTTAATTTGTTCCCCCCAAAATAACAAATTCATTACATTGAGCGTATTTTGACATGTAGTTTTTAAATTTATCGTATTAAGTGTGTTACATAAAAATTGTGGAATTTTTTAGAAACGATGCAAAATATAGAAATTGTTCGTCGTGTACCTGCAGTGTGACGGACGAATACGAGGCAAAACATGTAGAAATTTCCGAATAAACCATTGAAAAGTTCCCAATTAAGTCTCAATCACTATTTAGAAACACAAAAGTATAAAATTACATGCACATAAAGAATCTTAATGTTAAGCTCTAATAAGTGGGCCCAGAAACTATCTAGGCCCACCTCTTCTTTTAAGCTGCGCGGACCTATGGTTAAGTTTATCATTGGGTTACGAATATTCTTTTCGCTTTCATACAGGTGAAAATGTCACATATTCACTGTTTGTTAATATTATCTGAGGATGCGTGGTTTATTGTTTACTTCAAATTGTTAGAAGTAGTGAGAGAAAGTATGATCCGTTGTAGCACCACAAATTAATACTGGCATAAGAAATCGTTGTTGGTGTTATTTTTACCGACTTCATTTGAATTGAAAAATGAACTTTTCCCAAAAATGTTCTCTTATTCATTCTTCATATCCAACGGTGTTAATATATCGCAGCCTGAGAACGATAACTTTCTACTGGACTTCGAGGAAATATCAAGAGAGGTCATTTTGAATTTTTGTTGATGTGAAGTAGTTGTATGCGAAATTCTATATCTTTTTCTACATATGTTGTTTTCTACACGTCTGATTTAAAAAACTGTTGTAATATATAATATATCAGACAATAGAGATTTCAAAGATGTTGAAACATAACGTTTGCCAAAACTAAGAGATTTAACCACGCCATTCTTAGGCTGAGAGATATAGCCATATCTGAACCACCTTCGAAAATGTTCTTCTCAAGCTTTCAATGAATCGCGCCGGCGCACCGCGCGGGCAGCAAAAAATTGGATCCCACTCGGCGGCGGCCGTCAATGGAGTGGCTGCGGGCGTGAGATCGGGCGGGTTTTTGCGTGGCGGTGCACTTCCTATGTTTGGTCAAAGGACGTAACCTTACCGGTTGCGAGATGCCGGCGCGGCGCGGCGCCGCTGGTGACGGGCGCGCTCGGCGGCGCTGCGGGCGGCGGCGCGGCGGCGCGAAGGTGTGACGTGCGCGACGCGAGCGGCGTGCCGAGCGGCCGGCCCGCCGCATTGGGAGTTTGGGCCGCGCCGCGTGCGGCGTGGGAGGCGGCGAGAGGGGGCCCGCGCCGCCCACTCCATCCCAACACGCCGCCCCCGCTGCGCCGGCGATTCGGCAGGGTTCTCACGCTTTCGAGGTTGTCTTTGCTTGCCTGGCGGTTCCGGTGCTTTCAGAAGGGGCCTGAAATACTTCTACAGTTAGAAGTATTTCAGGCCCCTTCTCAAAGCACAATACAAGTAATTATATATTAATTATTATATATAGTAATTATAAATAGTAATACAAGTAATTATCATTACCTGACACGTCCTGTTAGTTAATAGTTAATATTTCATGTTTATTAGTTAATATTTCAGATACTAGTTCATAGTTACTAGCTGAGGTGGCTCCGGGGAACAACTGTTGCCATTGCAGCGTTTCTGACCGGAAGGTTTTATATTTAAACCCACGTGATTCTTGTAACCCTCTCTTCATTAATCTAGGAATTCTACCATTACCTTGTCTGTTGATTTACGAATCAGTGGTTTTTGTCAAAAATGACTTGCGTAAGGGCGGGAATATATTTTCAGAAAATGACGAAGTCTATTACTATAACACTCCGCATAGAAATCATATTCATCAGGTGACAGTATCAACAGCTCATTACAAACAAATCACATACAATACATGTACATTATTTTACAACACTTTGCCAGATGACATTAAACGATTAAATTCAATAGAAAAGTTTAAATCCAAAGTGAAATCGTTTCTGCTGCATAACTGTTTCTATACAATTAGAGACTATACTGAGCATCACAAAAAGTAACATTAATTTTAACAATAATACATAATGCATTATTTACCATTTGGACTATAAATGTGTATAAACAACCTGTAACAAGTATTGTACTACAGCCTCCGGGTCAATGACCCCCATCTCGAACAGGTTTTTCGTCCAGTTTCCCTGATCCATTGAGCAAATGCTGAGATGGCCCCTTGCTTTGCTTCTGGACATAAATGTAACTTCATTATCTGTGCACGTCTTCTAGAATTCATTGGGAAATATAGTTATTCAAATTATCTTTTCCATGTTATTGCGGCAGGAAGTATTATTCCTTGACGAAGAACATCATGGATAAGAGCCCAAAATTTATTGCTTTTATATCCTTGATAATAGATTTTATTACATGAGAGCTTTTTTATTTTTATTTTTTATTTATTTTTAATTTTTTAATCCCAAATTCATGTAGTATATGACTTAGTGTAGGGATCACAGAATTCTGAAAATGTGCACAGAATGAACTTCTCCCCATAGCACGTCATACACAGTTTCAACTGTTTTTTGACGTAAATTAAATAAAAATAAATAAATAAATAGGTTCTAGGTGTTGGATTTTCGACGCTACCTATACAGCTGGATCGAATTGCCAAGAGGAGAATTCTAGCTGCTCCGATCCTTAGTTTTTCGTAGTTTCTCTAGTCACAATGATGGAGTGGTACTCTAAAACACTGACCACGCACGATTTATTTAAAGGTAGCATAAACTGCTAAGGTAATACACAATTTAGGACATCATCTTTTTCTCATACTTAACCTCCCTCCCCTTATACATACATACAGACACTTACGTGTACTACTACCACACGTGTGGAGAGACTAGTCGGGAACTTAGCGTTTCTCCTGGCTGGGGCGGGGCCTCGCTGGCGAAGAGCCCTCTAGGAAGCAAACACCCACAGGCCGAGAAGGTGACTGATCAATTGTGATTCCGGACGCGTCAACTACTAAGGTAATTATTCCCGTAAGGGTAGTGCATGCTTTTTCATCGGGAGGTGGCGGTGATCTTCCCCCACTGAATGGCGAAATCCGGCGCCGACCTACCGTCGACTAGCGGGGTTTTCCCAGGTATCTCCCACCAGCGGGGCACCACCCCACAGCCGAGACAAGCTCTAAGTCTCCGACCAGTCTTCCGGCATGTGTGGTACTGTAGTGCATGTTAGTGTAAGTGTGTAAGTGTGTACGAGGTGAGGTTAGGACAAGGAAGAGGAAGGAAAGATCGCAAGCTGTCCGTGGCCCGTTTGTTAGGGTACTGCTCCAGCATTCGCCTGGTGTTGATCGGAGAAACCACGGAATACTACCGATCAGAGCATCCGGCCGCTAGAATTCTCCTCCAGACAGCGACTGTATTCGAAAAGCTAGTGTCGAAAATCCTGCCGCCGTCGGGACTCGAACCTAGGATCTTCCGGTCAGAGGCACTGCAGTGACATCAGTTGATGCACAGTCACCGCTCCCGGTGAAGGTGAGAAGGTGTACCTGGGATGAATCTAATGATGTAGCGCAGGAAGAATACTCCCCCCTCAGTGGATATAACATGCCGTACACTTACGGGATTAGTGATCACAGCTGTTGGTGCGCCTGGGGGAAAAAATAATCACTCAATCATAATAATTAGGGAAGACCAAGTCTGGTTAGTTCCAGTTGGTAATATTCAACTATGTGCGCAACTCCCGTTTAATATGGGCAAATTTTATTGTATAAATAAGAACTCCATTTAATAGGCTGCCTTATGGTATATTTTAAGTCGTGAATGTTTGACTGTTGAACTTTTAGAGTCGTTAAAAGTCATCAAGTCGTTATGTGCCAACCTTTCTCATTTGTAGGGTTGGTTGGCATAGGCCCTCTAGCAGGTTGGCACACTACTTCCGTGAGTAATAAACCAATGTCAAAATGAATCTTTTTTCGTTGCTTTATTTATACAAATAAACGTGAACAAGTTTATCATCATATTTTTCTTTTAGGACAACCTAACATTGCCAATTACAGCAGTCTTGACTGTTTCAAAATTATATATTTATCAGTCGTTTTCATCTTATTAATAAAAAATGCTTCTTGTCTTTTTCAACTTTGAGCAGGTAACCTTATTTTTTCAAGTCTGATGGTAAAGTGAACATAAACTTGCGATGGATGAGCAAAAGATGCAGGTTTAAACTACAAAGAAAGAAAAATATATATTTTAATAATTATTGAGTGAAATCTCTTCAGAGAACTAATATTCACCAACATAAAAAGTTAGAGCACTTTCATGACCGCTAAGTTTAAGTCGTTTTTATTGTAAGAAAAAGACGGGTGCGTAACACGGGTGTGTAACTCTTTCTCCTGAGACAGGATCCTCACTGCACCTCGGTCCTGGCGGAAGGTGTTCTGTTACGTCTTCAACACGAATTGTGTAATCGGCCTCAAAAGTGCTGCCTGCTCGTGTCCTATTGGAGGGGTGGTAGAGCCCACACAGTGATCCCCCGGCGTTGCAGTGCTGTGGGCTGACACATGGACCCATGATGAAAAGACATGGGTGAGCTACTCCTGCGCACAGATTTTTGTTCGTTCTGCACAGCACCACGTACGTCACAAACCGCCTGATCACAACACGGGCAATTCGTTTGAAAAGCTAGGGCAGACGCTTGTCGCCATGCTGCATGGAAAACGAGATGTGTTAAACATTTTGAAAGTGGCATAAAGTGATACTTTTTAACGTTGACCGACCAAAAATAACACGATGAAAGTTTAGAAGATGCAATATTTAAAAGAAATGCTTCATGTATCTTTTTCATTTCCGTCACAAACCACCGTCTACTGCGGATCGGTCAGCAACGCTATCTAGCGCTCCTGGTCTTTGCGGTGTTCTTTGCAATTACTCACAGTGTTAAAAGTTGCAAGTCTTTCGAGTGAACAGTGCCAATGCGCCAACAGGCCATGCAGGGGCTTCGCCTCTGGTAGGGCCACACACAATTCTACCGCCTCATAGAGAACGGCCTTCCTCTTTAATCCAGCGACTGGGAGAGATGGCTCAAGGCATCAACTGATGTCACTGCAGTCCCTCTGACCGGGAGGTCATATGTTCGAGTCCCGACAATGACAGGATTTTCGATACTAGCTTGTCAGCTAGGTCGAATTCAGACGCTGCCTGGGGGAGAATTCTACGGCCGGCTGCTCTGATCGGTAGTTTTCTGTGGTTTCTCTGATCAACGCCAAGCAAATGCCGGAGTAGTACACTAACAAATGGGCCACGGACCGCGCGCAATCTTTCCTACCTCTTCCTTGTCCTATCCTCTCCTCTTACGCACACACTTACCCTAACATGCAATAGACTACCACATATTCCGGGAAACCGGTTGGGAGCTATGAGCTTGTCCTGGCTGGGGCGGTGCCCCGCTGATGGGAGAGTCCTAGTTTGGGGAAACCCGCTAGGCGATGGTAGGTGCCGGATCTCGCCATCCAGCGGGGGAAGATTACCGTCATTTCCGGAGGAAAAAACATGCGCTACACTTACGGGACTGATGACCTAAGCTGTTGACACGCCCGGAATCACTAACAACCAACCAACCAACCAACCTTCACTCCAGCGACGCCACAGCTCATAATATCGAAGAAAGAATTTTGTAATTTCATCGCAGTCTTCTTTCTCTTGAGTTGACCCACGTAAGCGACATGTCCCCCATGAATTTAATGGCGACGCTGAAGAGATGGCCACACACCATAATAATACAGGCCTGTCCTCATTTCCATCTGTGAGTATGCGTGAGCATGCATCTTGAGTATGCACTTCCTGGAATTCTCGAAAATCGGCAGAAGTGGAAGAAATGATTCCTAAAATTCTTTCCTCAAAGCACTCGGAAACTATCCCAAAAATATTATTTGGCAAATTTTTAATTCACTCACATATATTCTCATTCCACCACCCCCATTTTGTCCTAATATTGCTGAAATAGACGAGGCAATACATTAATTCTCTGAAAGAGCTAATACTGCCATTAACAATGTAAGTAGTCACAATAAAGTATTCCGTTTAAATCTCAAACACAAAAATAGTAATATTCAGTAAAAATCTCTCATTTAATCAAAAAACTCCGCCAGAAAACTGGCAAGAATATCGATTTCCTCATCTTAAGAAAACCTTGAATTATTTAACACACAAAGTTCATTCTTCTCTCGAACAGTTTAGATTCCAAACATTTTAACATACACTAATATAGATAAGGTCCTTCCTAACCTTCGTAAAATCATCTGGCACTTCAATAATCCACCGTGCGTCTCCTATAGATAACAAAATGTCTTTCCGTCTATCTGTCCCCTCGTCTGTGAAGAACGCTAGCGGATAAACCGTTCAGGGGACTTTCTCCAAAATTGTTATTCTCTAATCGACATGGCTGATGTCGCGGCCTCTTGAATTTGAAACCGATATTTTTATTTGGGAGGTACTGAACTTTCTGGGACATTTTCAAAATGTTAAAAAAACACTCTATCGTTTTTTATTAAATTTTATTGGTGAAGTACGTTTAAGAGAATGGTGCAGGTCTCATTTTCGTTGAAAACCCAGATTTTTCAAAAATTGGAAAAGTTCAAAAGTTTTTTGGAGTCCTCCTACAACTAAAATATTAAAGATAGGGATTTTTTCTTTAATTAAATCTGTTCCTTAAAGATAGATTTTTAAATAAGGTTACGTACAATTTTTCGAAATATGAGTATTTTTGGCGTAATTTTGCGTGAAAATACGGGCGACAAAGTACTTACTATTTTAGCACTACAAGTTTTCTTTTCACTTTAGAACAATGCTTTTTAGAAAAGGCATTCCCTTTAAATTATGATGAAAGGAAATTACTCATTTTAATTGACTTTTTTGTATTTTTCGTCGATTTCGCTTAATTAGTCATTTTTTACCTTTTGCCGTCATTTTGAAAGCATTTTTCTCTGATTTAATCAATTTTAATATCATTTTAATGGTACTTGTTTCAAATAATATTTACGACATGCAACAAATGTTCTCCACAGAATTCCTGAGTAGCCAATTCGATTTCTTCGCTCAGAAATTGTCATGTCAGCCGTTGTGAGTTTGTAATCTAAGGTTCGTGTGGCACCTATCAGCGCCATTTTCAGTTAGCCGTTTTCGAGATAACTAACGACAGGGATTTCCTGCTAAATAACAGCCCAAACGTAAAGTTTGCAAGCTGAGTTGACTTGAATGAAAGGAAGAAACCTCAATTACATCAGTAATATATCCAATTGAGTGAATCATCTGAAGTGATTTTGATCAAATTTTTTAAAGATCATTTTATTGATAATTTTTCGCGATGTTTTAGATCATCAAAATTTGACCTATTCATTAGGAAAAGGAACTACTAAAAATATCATAAATACACTTCTAAGTTTCGTACATCAGTGTTCCACCAACTCGTCACATCTAAACAGAAAATGGAATTTCAAAACTGCTCAAAATGAAAGTGAAGAATCTCCTAAAACTAAACTAAAGCTACCTATAGCTACACCGAACAGGTTTATCCGACAGTGGCAGACAGCTTTTCACGGGGTGAAAGGTCAATGTTACGTCTCACGTTAAATGTCCCGCGCCTCCAGGCCGAATTAGCATTTCAGCAGAAAACCGCTCCCAAATACGGCGGCGCCGTGACAAGGTGTTTGACTAACCCTTCGTGTAGCTTCGCGTCACAAAAGAAGCTTCAGCATTGAAAGAGCCCCGTGCTCCTGAACACGGATATGCGACCTCGCGCGCGGTGCAACGGGAATACGACCTGTAACACGCCGTCCGAGGGAAACTCTGTGCCGAATGAACACTCCATATATGGTTTAATTGTTGACCCGCGCTGACCCGTGGGCCCCCGAGAGTGTAATAAGTACCTTAGATCTTCAATGAATTATCGCGGAGAATCGTGTGTGGCTTGTCGGGATACGCTGACTAGGGAACTGGACGTTGCCGGCATATTAATGTAAACGATGTTGGAGACCTCGAGTTCTGGAGAAATTCAGGCGTGAATTATAAGTCTTTTTGTCGTAAAACGATTTAGAGACAATAGTGAACCCTAACTTAATTTCAAAATTGCTTGTTTCAGGAGTTACATCCAATGACTCAGCTCTAGGGAATTTTATAACTTATTCGGACGGTAGACCTTTTCTTAAACGCATTGCCGCTTAACAAAAGTGTTGTTGATTGTGTGATTTTTATCTTGTAATGAATTGCTGTCCACGGTTTTGTACCTTCCAACTTCCTTGATGCTCAGTTACATGGACAGACGAAAATTCAAACCTATAAAAAATACTATCAAGCGATTGATGGTGTTGTTGATATTAGGGGAAAAATATGAACGTGAAATACTGCCCCCACTCGACATCAAGGACGTTGAAGTCTCTTCGCTGACCTCTGCCCTGGAAAAGTTGAAGGTTCTCCGACCACCAGTTTCCTCCAGCAGAACCGCATAAGCAACGGGCACGTGCGAACCATCAACCGTAATTGTTTTATACGCTCGTCTTTCCCAACACTTCCTGTTCTTCTTTTGGACTTCTTTGCCTTGTCATTCTTCCACAGGATCTCTTAATTCTTTCTTTCATCAATTCGCATCCACTATAAACTAGCAGAGGCGTAATAAAACATGAAGTAAGATTTAAGTTCTTTTTTCTTTCATGAAGAAGAATTCTTTTTGGTAGACTTATTTTGATCCATTTCACCAGGAATAGGTAAATTGAAGAAGGATTCGCTAAAAAATGTACGAAACAATGTAGAACTTGATCTTTTTTAACTCAACGATGAGTTAGAAACGGTTGTAAACTCTTTTTTACATTATTGAAATATTTTGCAGTAAATTATTAAACATAAACAAGCTGATAATCCGCAAACACTGACATTTTAAAATTACATAGCTAGAAGAAAGGTTCAGCAGCTACGTAGTAGATCAATAAAATTTCATTTTTTGTATATGAAATAAAATATCGTAAATATTTATTTGATTTCATTATAAGTGAGTTGTTATGATAGCACGTTGTTAATGAAAGTACATCATATATTTCGCACGGATGACAGCTGAATGCTACAAACCTTGAGTTTTCCAAACAACTGTTCCTGTTACACAAGAGATTCTGAATTTTGTAACACGAAACAAAATTACAATTAGTCGTTTCTACATTTTTAAAACAAACTTCAACGCAAATAAAATTTGTATAACTTAGAATAATAGAAGATAGAGTGTAAAAAACTCAAGTAGTATGTTGTACTCGTGTATTAGTAGTTTTGTAATCAGGTTTAACAGTATATCATTGTGAATTAATTGAAATATGCTGCCTGAAGTAGCCTTCACATTTTTTTTTATTTTTTGCTAAGTTGAATTACTATGTCACCTCACTGCATCAGCCGACTTTCCGGTCGAAACATTTTATTTTCTTCCTTCGAGCAATTGCTGAGGCAGTTCAGTAAACGAGCAAAAATAATCGCACTTAGGCATTTCCAAACTGAATTACACACGTCGCTATCTTCACCTCTGTTAAACTGTCCACGTTCTTGAAATTTCCGAAAACTTCGTCAATTACGTTTTCAGAAGAAGTTTGGTACAAAGGTACACCTATTTCCATGAACGTTCGATGTCTGTGTTGGGCAGTTTAGGGCTTTAATCTCGTACATGCGTATTCATAAAAGAGAATGAATGTTGTCAAAGTTACTTCGAGGTCGACGCTAAATTCTGCTATTGGGAACCTGGCATTAACTATGTGCGTGCACGTCCGTCCAGACGTCACTCTTCATCAAAGTCGGATAAGGTGAAAGGTGTGTGCTCGCTGGCATATTGTAATTGTTTTGTCTGTGTCCCAAGATTTATTTTATACATATTACAATGAAGTTGTTTCTTTCTCACTTACGGAACATATCAGCTGGAAAACAAAAGTAGTAAGGGGAAGTAATAGAAAAATCACGTATACAACTTATAATTGTATTTTATTCTATAAGAGGCTGACATAGACCACTATGTGCAACTTAATTATTCACGAGCGTATTAGCCTTTTGGGAATGACCATATAAGCAGTGATTTATATTACTCGGAATAACGTAATAGACATTAGACTAATTTAAATGAAGCGAGGTTGAAGGTCATTTCAATTTTAATTCAACATACAGTTCTTAGGAACTATGGTGAAACGGTCGTTGGGTTATCTGGATTTGATACGCAGCATTGCGACCTAGACTGAAGATTAAGAAGCACAGAAAAGAGTGAATGTTTTGATAAAAATTGTGAGCTACTTGTGTTTTATGGTCGCTTATTCCAGGTACATTTAACAATCGGGGAACCGAAATGTTTGAAATAAACCGGGGGAATTAAAAGTAAGTTTTGTTTAGCAAGAAAAATGTGATAAATATAAAAAAATATCAAAACTATTCACTTCATAAATAGGAGTATGCTACTGAACCCATAATATTCCAAAGTACTTATATATCAGAATACGGGTGAGACATTTCAAGTAAAAAAACACACTGGCGTGTTCCTCATAATATTAGCAATAAATAATTATTTTGCCATTTGCCATTTTACCATTTTGTCCTCAGAAGTATCAGTGGAGTTTTTTGTTTGTTTGTTTTGGAATTTTCTAATTACGCCCCAGACTGCATGTCATCGGAAATTTGAGCACATTTCCATGACTTGAAGTGCTGATGTAGACTGGGAAGGTCATTACCATAATTTTCGAAAAGCGAGTGCATTACAATTCTGACGGCCTAAAATGGGGTGCGATGGAAGAGCCGTGTGCCATACAGTTTGGTCTTGATGGTACCCCAATTCCGACTATTCACCAAAAGTAGATGTTTCCTTCAGCAATACATATAAATATTCTCAGTGCTGCGACTTAATTTATGCACTATAATTTGGACATGATAGAACAGAAATATTAAGAAACTGATGAACGGAAACGACGCGTTTCCTAACAAAATGTAATAAAATATTTGTTCATCTAATTGAATAGAGCACTGTGATGTGTGTATTTCTACCTGAAAGAAGTCGCCCTGTATTTTTATTCCTGTGATTATTCCATGAAAAGGTATATCAGTGTATCTGGGGACACACTCGTACTCCTATCTGCGATTTTGTCGATCAATGACTGATTGATGATTTCGGAAGCGCCAATTGCTAAGGTCATTTGTACTGTAAGTGTAGTGCATTTGTTTTCCTCGGGAGGTGGCGGAACTCTTCCCCCGCTGGATGTGTGGAAGTGGTGAGATGTGTGGAAACCTGTCGGCTAGTGAGATTTTCCCTAACCAAGTATCTCCCATCGGCGGGGCACCGCGCCAGCCGGGAGAAGCTCCCGACTGAACTCCTGGCATATGTGGTAGTGTAGTGCATGGAAGTGTGTAAGTGTGTGTAAGGGGTGAGAATAGGACAAGAAAGGGGAAGGAAAGATCGCGCGCGGTCCGTGGCCTGTTTGGTAGGATACAGCTCCGCCATTTGCTTGGCATTGATCGCAGAAAACACGGAAAACTATCTATCAGAGCAGCCGATCGTCGGGAATCGAGAACCAAGGACCTTCTGGTCAGAGGCTTTGCTCTTACATCAGTTGACGCCCTGATCCACATTTCCGGTTTTCTTCGATCAATGGAACATGGACCACATGATTCTTAATAAGTTAGACTAAAATAAAAACTGTATGTTACTTTTTACTTAAAATACATTAACACTTGAATATTGAACAGAACCAATTGGGTAATTCCACGTGAAATCGGCCGAAAAAAGCATGACCCCCTCCGATTGGTCTAAAATGTTTTTGACTTGTTCAATGTGATGTAAAAAAGCTAAAAGCATCATATTTAGTGCTGGGCCTTCACTTTTGACCTTGTTTTTATTTATACACAAAATTAGTAAAATTTCTAATCGTTTCGGACAAACTTTCTGAAAAAATGAAAATCTCACGTGAAAATCCATTTTAATATTTTTAAAAAATGTTTGTTCTATTAGTAAATAGTTCAAAGGAATTTTTTTTGCATTGAGCCTCTTATCATTTGCATTTTATAATTGAAATATTTTTATTGCTGAATTCAAGAGTGCAGTTTTATCAAATCTAGATTCTCAAAATACATATACATAAAATAATACAAAATACATGTTTTGGAGTTTGTAGTCCCAAAATATTATAGAAATTCTAAATTTTCACAAAAAAACAACAAACAATTGGCGTGTGAAACTGGAAATTTCGAAAGTTACGGGGTTACGGGTGTTTAAAGTCGAAATGGTTATTTTTTCCTTGAAATAATCCAAAAATAAATGTTTGTAAATTAAAAATTAATGTCAATCTATTCCTTTCCATTATCGCAGTTAATGTTCTGAAATTTCAGATTTCGATCAAAGCACATAATATTTTATAGGTTTTCCTTAGAAATCATATCAACACGTTAGGTATACGAAAATTAATACAAAAGTAAATGAAACTAATAGATCTACATTATCTAAAATAGAGTTAGACGTTTTACCTAACCTCACACATGGTGTTTAACGGTAACACGCATTCGTAAATGCGGGTTTGAATGCATGACAGACGAAAAGAAAATTCAGTAGGAAGGTTGAACTGCTTAAAGCAGGCATATGAACGTCGCGGGCAAGGTGCTTTATTACTTATTATTCATTTCATATTTTGTAATTCATTTCACGTGGAATTATCCTATTGTAAATGCAAAACTGTGCCTTTTAATAGTTTCTTATAATATGATCAGTACTAGTTATATTTTATTCTTTATGTTTACTTGGACCGTATAATAAAAAAATATGACAAAACCTACAGAAGTTGTTCACTACAGTCACTTTCATTCATTTTCTAAAAATACATATCTTCAGTGGATGTCAAACTTTGTTTTTGCATTTACACTACAAGTGTTTTCCTAGACCTGTATGTTTCTTGCCTAAAAAACTCAATTAGTAATTAATCGGGAAGTCATGTGGTATTCGTCCAGCAATCTGACTGAGTTCAACAATAGTTTGAGGATGCTAGTAAATAAGTCGAACTTTCGTCGAAGAGTAACCGACAGGAACGAATGTACGAACAGGTACAGAGGACACAGACCTAAGGCGGCAAAACTTGTGGACTAAAATTGTGCCTAAACAGCCTCTATGTCGTCGCGTGCAATTTTTATTTCTTATTCATATTCTAAGCGTTTTTTAACAAAATAATTAAATACTCAAAAATAAATTTATTAACCGGCTGATAATACCTTCTGCTTGTGATAAATCAAAATGAGCGATGTTGACATATTTCAGAAGTCATACAAATAAGATTTAATTACAATTATGGAAAAGGAGCATCCATGTTACATCGATATAAATTATTCTAATATAAATGTTAGAAATTATACTTATTTAAATACATATAATTTTGACAATTTTTGAAGATGCTTTATTTCGTTCGAATTTCCAGAGTTAAATGTAGACATCTAAGTACCTTTAAGAATTAAAGGTAGAACAATGATAGAATAATAATATGAATAACTACAAAAAACATTATGCATTTTTATTTATATATGCACACGTACATGCATATATACATACATACATACATAGATACATAGGATGACCCACGAACTATGGACCACCCCCATAACATCTAAACAGTTCAGGATATTGAATTGCAGTTTTCGCTTAACAATAAGGAATTATGGGGCAAGTAACATGCCGGAAAGAAATTGTCTATAATATTTTTAGCTATCGAGAAATTTAATCTTTTTTTGATTTTTTAAAAGGAACTATGTTTCTTCTCACCAGCAGTGGATAGACCATGAAAGGAAGAAAAAAAAAGATATCATTTTATGTTAATATCTTGATACTAATTTGAGCATAAAATTAGACTTTCTGACATGGATTTTGAATTAAACGGACAATCGTGTAGTATCCCTTGCAACTCTCGCCTTCGGGGAAGATGGCCTTCGCGGCATCAAGACCGTTGCCTGAAGGAGAGGCTGAGAGAGCTGGCAGTGGGGGACGCGAGGCATAACTACAGCAATCCATTGTCTTGACACAGGGGTCACTCTAAGAAACACTAATATTTACGATCAGAATGAGAAAATTTTTCCATTGATTTATCTGTATTTTACTTGTCATCTACTGAAATTTAAAAACATCGATCACTCCAATGAACGATGTAAAAATTGGTAGTGTAAGGAAGATGATGATGATAATAATAATAATAATAATAATAATAATAATAATAATAATAATAATAATAATAATAATAATAATGTTTTATAGAAACCTGAAGAGAGAAGATAAAACAGAAAGACTACCAGAAAAAACAGCTATTTAAAATCACTGGGCTAAAATATGGTCAATAGAAGGCCAATTCAACTCTGATGTGGTATGGTTGAATGAAGTGTTTAGCACTACAGAGGAGATCAGGGAAATGGAAGTCTCCGAAATATCAATGGATACCCTGAAGAGGGTTATTCAGAGACTGCATAACTGGATGTATCCAGGATAAGACGGATTACATAATTTCTGGTATAAAAGATTAACATGCTTACATGGGAGAATCCTATCCCTGATAAATTGTTATCTGAAACACCCTGAAGAAATGCCAAGTGCTCTTGTGTGAAGAAGTCACCTTTATGAAACCAAAAACGAGAGACTCTACAGATCCTGGACAGTACCGACCCATCACATGCTTAAATGCATTCTATAAAATCACAACCAGCTGTCAAAAAATAATTATCGAACAACATTGTGAACAAAACAACATTATCTCGAATACGCAGAAAGTTTGTTCTGAGGATTCATTGGGATACAAGGAGCAGCTGGTGATAGACATTGTCATTATGTCTCAGGCATGTGACAAGAAACGCGATCTTCATACCTGCTTCATCGACTATAAAAAGGCTTTCGACATGGTCCCACATGATTGGCTTCTGTTCGTTCTGAGAACAATACTGCAGTTATAGACTTTCTCAAGTACACTATGAATAACTGGCTTACAACAATTCACATAACAGCAAACACTGATAGACTCATTAGAAAAAGTTTGAAAATACGAGGAATCTATCAAGGTGACAGTCTCAGTCCCTATTGGTTCTGCCTAGCAAGCAATCCCCTCTTACGTTTATTGGAAAATATGGAAGCAGAATATGAACTGAGAGGCCATGAAAAATGTAAAGTGAACCATCTGGCATACATGGATGATATTAAATTGTACTCAGGATCTCTCCAGGGACTGAAACAGCTTATAAATGTTACAGAAGTATTCTCCACTCACACAGGGATGCAATTCGGCATTGAAAAATGTAAAATCCAACGTATCAAGAAGGGCAAACTTATCAATGATACTCAGCATGAAACCATATCAAAGGAAACGATAACAGCACTAGAAACAGATAAACTCTATAAGTATCTTGGTATTCATCAAAATAAGCGAGTCATGCACACCAAAATTAAGGAAAAATTACGAATGGAATTTGTGAAAAGATTGAAAGGTATACTGAAAACCTTCTTGAATTCACGAAATCTCACTGCAGCAATGAATATGTATGCAATACCTGTAATAACATCCTCATTCGGAATTATCAAATGGTCCAAAACTGATCTCGAATCATTGGAGAGACTAATCAGAGTTCAATTGACCCGCAAAAAAGTATCACCCGAAAAGTGCAGTTCAAAGAGTCACACTCCCGAGGAAGATGGGAGGTCATGACATCATAAAAATTGAGAGTCTACACACAAAACAGATTATCAATATGCGCGAGTATTTCCGAAACAAAGCTGTATCATCCCAGATTCACACAGTTCTCCAGGAGGCAGATGACAATTACACAGCTCTCAGCTTGAAACACGATATGGACCTCAGAAAACCATCCTTTGACGTGGACATTGAACTATGGAGACAGAAGGCACTTCATGGGAGATATCCTGCTGAGATAGCCAACTCAAATGTAGACGTTGTTATGTCATACAAGTGGCTCACCATCGGATATCTGTTCCCTGAGACGGAGGGTTTCATGGTTGCAATCCAAGACCAAGTTATTGCAACAAAGAATTACCTGAAATATATCGTCAATGACACGGAGGTGCCCTGCGATAACTGTCGTGCCTGTGGTCAATCTCATGAGACGATACAACATATCAAAGCAGGCTGTAGCATACTGGCTCCCACAGTATATAAGCAAAGACATGATATGGTCGGCCGCATTATCCACGTCCAACTTGTGAAAATCTACGGGTTAGCATTAACACATAACATACCATGCTACTAGTATATCCCACAAAATGTCATAGAAAATGTTAACTATAAGTTGTAATGGGACAGAAGTATATTGACAGATCAAACAGTCCACCACAATAGACCTGACACGACATTTTTGGATAAAAACAAGAAGAAAGTATGGTTTATTGATATAGCAGTCGTACAAACAAACAATCTCACCAAAGTATATAATACTAAAATCCAGAAATACAGGGAGCTGGCACATATCGTAAAGGAGCAATCGAACGTCCGGAAGATCGAGACCATCCCCATAGTTCTCTCAGCAACAGGAATCATCCCGAAGACCTTGAAGTGTTCACTTGAGCGGTTATCCATTAAGAAGAACATCATTATCAATCTACAAAAATCTGTGATTCTGAGTAGTTGCTCTTTAGTGAGGAAATTTCTGGGAAATAATGAGGGGTTCTGAATTCATTATTTATAATTTATTTTGATATGTATATAGTTTTTAGCATATATGAATTCATTGTTTATAACTTATTTTGATATGTATATAGTTTATTTTAGATTTCTTATTCATCTAACTATTTTG